>PVJX010027406.1:0-24868 GCA_004027295.1 Dolichotis patagonum | reverse complement strand
AAGTGTGGTAGCACAGGCCTACAATTCCATGCCCATAATCTCAGGAAGCTGAGGCAGGAGGATCACAGATTAGAGTTCAGCCTGAACAATTTGGCAAGACTCTGTCTGCAAATAAAATTTTAAAAGGTACCAGGATATAGTTTAGCACTCCCTGGGTTCATTCCCCAGTGCAACAAACAACAATAATTTTTAAATTTTTTAAAATGAAAAGTAACAACAACAAAACTCTCAAAGTGCCCTAGGAAGGAAGCCAAGGGTCCTGACTCAAGGGTCCTGACACAACCCAACAGTAGCAGTCTGGAGGAAAATCCACCATTGAAAGTTACTATGAAATAAAAGCTGCCCCAGCTTGTGCAGAATCTAGAATAGGACACTGAGAACCTGTAAGTGGATAGAAATTCTCCGCCATGGTGGCCCTGAAGCAAGGCCAGCAGATCGCTGTAGCCGCTGGTTTCAAACAGGAGCCTAAAGAGAATTCTTTCTGTGGTCTGTTGGCCATTTCAGAACTTTGGAAATGGAATGGTCAGTTCATCAGGGAAATAGCAGGTGAGTGTGGCAGACTTTAGGGGGCCTGCAGGGGAGAGACCCTGGCGCCTCGGGACCTGCCCCATGCAGTTGACTTGGGATGTCGGGAGAACAAGGAGCTCCTCCCCTCTCTGGGGGTGGCTGTGAGCCTGCCAGCATGCAGGCTGAGAACCAAACATCTCATGTCGTCCTGTCCCCCATCCCGTGTCCCCCCCTCCCCCTCTTCCCCTTTAGTAAGTGGGAGCCAGTGAACTACACATCTTGTGAAAAAATTGGCTATGGTATTTAGTATGAGCTCCCCATATGCAAAGATATGGAAAACCATTTGGAAGAAAACAAGAGACAATATGACAGATAGTGAAGATCTCTGGTTGTCTAGCTTTGAACTTTATGCTTTCTTATGTCCCGTTTTGTTCTGTATTGTTGTGTTTAATTTTACCCCCTTTTAAATAAAATTAAAAAAAAAAAAGAAAGAAATTCTCGGCCAGAGCTGCCAGCTCAATGGTGAGTATGTGATACTGCGCTGTCACCTCCCCCTCTGCACCGGGTCAGGGAAAAGCTGCAGCTCACAAGCTGCAGGCCCAGCTGGTCCTAATCAGCCGCGAACTCGGCCTGCGAGAAGGACTAATGAATCAAATCTAAGCGAGTTAAAAAGGGATATGGTTACATCTTGCAAATCAGTTCATTACTTTCCACGCTGCCTCATCTCTGGACCGTATTAATGAAATTGGTAATCTCCTATAACACAGTCCAGACGCCCAGAAGACCACGTGTGGGGCAGGGTCACGCACGCACATACACGCAGAGGGCTCAGAGGGACCAAGGGAGGGACACAGGCGCCGTCACAGAGGCCAGGCATGGGGATTCCAAAAGAGAAGCCGTGGCAAATTTTGCCAAATCTCACAGTCGCCCTGATTACCCCGTGTAAACAGGACAAACTCGCTGGGCAGGTTTTTCTCATTTGTCTGCTTCTCGGTGCTGCCAAAAACAGTCACGGGGAATGGTGCTTTATCTGTTAGTCTTTCCTTTCAGCGGCTGCCTCTGCAGGCCCAGTAGAATAGAAAGGAAATAATCCCTCTTACATGTTAATGAGAAGCACACACAGCATCAGCTCTGCGGCCAGCTGAGTTAGTAGGCGAGGCCAAGAGAAGTCACCTAAAAGATGAAATGCTGCCCTACCAGCTCCCAGGTAGAAAACTCGACATAAAATTAAAATTAAACTGAAAGACAGTGTTATGGATTGAGAACTGGTGGTGAACTTAACGCCAGCTGGATCACATCAGCGTGGTGCTGAGCGGAGATGTGTCACCTGAGGAAGGCTGCCAGCATAAATGGGGACGTGGAGGAGGAGAATGTTAAGGCGGTATGGCGTTGAGACGTTGAGGTGTTGTGGGTTCTCCTACGTGTTGCTGTTTGACCCGTTAGGTTCTCCTGGAGAAGCTCTGGTCCTCACACTGAGCATTGCTTCCTGGCTCCGGAGGGGAAGACATGTGCTGCTTGGTCTCCAGGATGGACTCATCACACTGGCTTCCTGGCATGTGCTTGGCTGTGCTTGTCGGAGGAGCTCGGGGCCTCCGTGTCGCCGACGATGGCTGTGGTGCTTTTCAGGACAGCCCTGGTCTTGTTGTGAGTGTGACTTCTCGGCTCCAGTGTAGAACACTCAACCTACCAGCACAGCTCCTTCACTCTGCTGGCATAGACTTCCTGGCTTCCACAGCTGACCTTTGGGCCTTCCTGGCATGGATCCATAAAAGAGACTGGCGTTGAGTCCTTCTTGTGGGCTCTAGACCTCCAGCTGGACTCATGGGAGGCATTGTCCTGAGCTCTGTGTCTTCATCTGGACTCATGTGGGACAATGCTGTGGGATTTAGGCCCTTGACTAAATAGCCTATGTCTTTGGTGTTATGGACAAAGTGCCTGCATTTCCTTGTGTTAACTCTGGGTGACCATCATAAAAATATTATCAACTCCTTTTCCTGATTCTAATTGTTCTCTGTACAACACCTGACTACAACAGACAGTTTAAGAAATTCTACTAGGTCTTGTTCTTGTATCAAATGATTAACCCTTTCCAATCTCACTCGTCTCTCTTTCCACCCTCCCTCTCTCTCCCCAGAGCTTGTGGCTGCCTTGCAATTATCCTAAGTGGACGATGCTTACTACACCCGGGAGTTACTCAGCAACTGTCGAAGCTGGAAGAGCCGCCCAGCCCAGTCCTGAGTGCCCGCTGACATACAGCAGTAATGCTTAACTGCTCGTCCCCACCAGTACCCCACCTTCTATTATAAACTCAGTGAAATTATCATGACCATATAATGTTCAGTACGATGGTGATTGAGGGAAAGAAGTTTCTCAAGTCCCTGTGGAGTTTGCTTGGCCTGTTACTAAATACTTTCGGTAGCTGGTACATCCATAAAAATTTTTAAAACACTCGTTTCTATGAACAAGGAATACTACTACTATAGGCAGCTAAGTTAGACAGAAATTAACAGTCTGAGAGGGTTGGGCTCTCAAGGAATCCAGGGAAAATAAAGATGCTGGAATTGTGGCCAGAAGTGCATCTGAAGAAAGCAAAGCCTCAAGAAATAGTCACAGTGGCCAGCCTTGCGTACTTCTCTAAAGAATAAACAGAACTTGAGCCAGTACTCTAATTAGTGCCACTTGGATCATTAAGCACAGATACGCATCGGACACCCTGGTGGGTGACCGGAACACTCATACCCCCCCCTTCCCCGAATGTTCCTGTTTTAGAGGTCAGAGGTAAGCCAGGGTTAATGTCAGCCATGCACCCCTGCTGCAGACCCGCTTCCCTACTGGACCAAGATTAACTCAGTGGCTATGCTTATAATCCTATTGTAGTTTGACCCACATCGTGACTTTGCCACGTCAAGGGTCTCAGTGGCTCCTCACTCGGGATCTCTTCCTGTCTCTCAGGAGCTCTTCCTATTCTCCACTAAACCCTCCCTTCTCTTAACCTCCTTTGTCCTTTATCATTCTTTATTGCAGGGAGCACGAACTTGGCACGTCAGACATATAGCACATTGGGAGCTGTTTCTCCTATAGCACTACTAGGTGTTCCAACTTCTTTGTCATTTGATCAGTAAAATGTGAAATTTTAAAAAAATTAATTTTAAGCCTGGCACGGTGGCCCACACCTATAATCTTGTTACTCTGGGAGGCTGAAGCAGGAGGATCACTAATCTGAGCCCAGCCTGCAACTCAGTGACTTAGAAAATGTCTCAAAAAACTTAAGGACTGGTGATATAGCTTAGCAGCACAAGCACCTGCCTGGCAAGCGTAAGGTCATGAGTTCGATCCCCAGTACAAAAAATTTTAAAAGACGCTTGGTGGACTGGATATAGCTTAGCGGCACAAATGCCTGCCTGGCAAGTGCAAGGTCCCAAGTTCGATTCCAAGTACCAAAATAAAGAAAGAAGGAAAAAGAAAGAAAACAGTCTGGAAAAACCCAGAGTGCTGTATGCCTGTAATCACAGCACTCAGGAGGCTGAGGCAGGAAGATCACCACAAGTTTAGGGCCAGCCTGGGCTATCTACTGAGTTTAAGACCAGCCTCAACTACACAGTGAGACCCTGTCTCAAAAGCAACAACAATAAAAAACAGCGAAACAACAAAAAAAGAGGCTGGAGATGTCCTATGTGAAGCTCCTGGGCTTAATCCCCAGTACTGCTACCCAAAGACTAAATAAATAATCAACAAATAAAATAAAAATTCTGAAGTACTTTAGGACTAGAAAACTACCCCCCCAATTTGAAGTTAAAATTTTGTTTTCAGGATAGAGTTAACCTTTAAACTGCTTTTCAAGTGAATCTCTTTGCTTTCTCCCCCCTTCTCTGGCAATTTCCTACCACAGGCCCCACGAGCCACTCAGCAGCCCAGGCCTTATACAGCCACGCAGCGCAGGAAGTGCTGGGGCCCCGAAGACCACCGCGGAAGTACGTTTGACTCACGGGAGACTTGGAGCTAAAGAGCACTGAGAGGTCACAGGAGCAGCCTCAGAAGCAAGGCCTCTGCGTCTCTGCGAACGTGAACTTGGGTAGGAAAGGATGCAGAGAAATATCTACCTTGCCTTGCAGACCAGGCACTGCGGGCAGCAACCTAGCACAGCTGACCTTGGTAAAAATTCCTACCTTTTGTTTGCCTGCTTTTTACCAGTTGTTTCAAGATCTCCTCTGCAGGCCCTGGAATGAGTCAGATGTCTCCCGTGCCCCAAATTAGGTGCCAAAACGGTAGGCACAGTAAGGGGTGGTACCTTTCCTTGCCGTCGGAAGGATCACACTGCACTCCAATCACGACGGGCTACTAAAAGTATGATGACTTATTTAATCATCATTTTACACGGCATGGAGGCCTTCAGAAGGAAGACGCTCCCACCCACCCTGACACAGGAGGGAAGTTCTATTTTATGCTCGGGTTTGAGGAAGCGGCGATGACCGTGTGGAAACGGGACTGGTCATTGAGGGTTTGATCCAGCACTGAGCAAAGAAAACTGGCAAGGCCTGCCCAGATTCTTCTTGGCCTCTCTGTAGTAGCATGGCTTCCTCCCAGGTACAAAATAAAATAAATGTCTTACGACCTTCATTGGACAATCTTAGATCAGAGAATTTCTTCTTGATCTGCCCTTCCCGCAAAAGGCGATGGAAGGTTAGTGCTGTTGTTAGTCTGTCCGGCTTGCTTTGAGGGGAAGTGTTCTAGTTTCTATAACCCGCCTTGGGGAAGAAGAATTCTAGTTTCTGTATGTTTCTCTGAGGAAGAATGAGGGTCAGGACAGGACAGCACCAAAGGGTCAGAGGAACTTTGGTCTTAAGGCCTTCTAGTATCCTTTTGAGACGGATAGAACAAACAAAACATAGGTAGAAAGATAAGGAAATTATAACTAAAAATCGTACTTTTTAAGAAGACTTCAACTTCCAGGACTCAGTCAAATCTATCCAAGGCAATCCATTCAGCCTCCTCTCCTTCCATCTTACCCACAATGCCTCAGAAACACTAAAAGTCCATAAATGGGCTTCACTTATGGAAAAGCGAAGAGCAGGGATCTGGTCCTAAAATAAAAGCACAGGTTAGAGAATGCAGAGAATGTTTAAATTACCTTTATTTGAGAAAAACATGGGCCCATACCTATAAAATGGGCCAGCACCTGCAGTGGGACTAGGCAACCCTTTCCCAGGTATACCATGCCCTCGAGAGAGCATAAATGTTCCCCCTTCCAGTAAATGAAGCACCTCTCTCTTGGGGCCCCTCTTTCTTTGCATTCTTACTTTTGAATTTCTGCCTGATTAAACCTTTCCCATGCCTCTTACTGACTAGTCCTGAAAATTCATTTTCTATGATGGGATTCAGTGAATTTGTAAATCTACAGTAGTGTAGATGAGGCTCTTTATCTCAGCTCCAGGAACCTCTTCCAACCCTGTCCTGTGTCACTTTAGTCCAAAGTACTCAGTGTGCCAAAGCACCACCCTTTGGGTATCACTTTCTGTGGCCCAGGGTTCGGGGTGATGAGAACTGGACCTAGAATCGTCACTATAAACTACATCCCTATCCCAAACTTGGAGACATGATCTCACTAAATTGCCCAGGCTGAGCTTAAACTTGTGATATTCCTGCCTCAGCCTCCCAGAGTGCTGGAATAACCTCCCTGAGTGCTAGGATACTTGTATATCACTTTCTAAAACCAGTGATAGGTAAGGCAGGTATCATTAGGGACAAACTCCTACATTAACGCATCTTCACAGTGTCCCCTTTCTTTTTGCTTCAGTTAAAAGCTTTCGGGAAAATATTTTAAAAAACCAAAAACCAGCCAACATCACCAAGCTACTCTGACTCTTTTAGGAACCTGGAGTAAACTTGGCCTCCTTGTCCTATGGAACCGAGCATGCCCAGAAACATTTGTGTCTGCCATCTTTTCTTTTTGAGTAGGTGCTCCATGACCTTAAACTGGGCATGCTCAGAAACATGTCCAACCATATATGGACTTTCTAATAGAAAAGTATATATAGGTGCCTGGAATAATATTCCCATTCTTACTTTCCCTGGGAGGAAAACTGCTTTGCAAGTAATTCCAGTGCCCCCTATTCACTCATTTCTTTAGGTCTTCTGGTCATGCTCGTTGGCTTTGCATTCATCAAGAAAAGAAAATTGCGTTTGGTGACATCAACACTAGCAAAGTAGGATTCTCTCTTAATGCTAAAGAAGCAAATGGAAAATGCAGCCTGACATTCACACGTGGGTGAATTACTCAAAGACACATGGGATGTTTCCTTGGAGGTCCTTTCACGAATAATCCTCTAGCCAGGCAAGCAGATTGGTTCAAGGGGTGCTCCACCTAAGATCTAAGTCAGACAAGTTTTAACAAACAGGACAATCCACCTGTTTGGATTTAGAATGCAAGGTAACTCCCACCATCATCAATGCCATCTCGCACTGCAAGGAAAAACCATTAAGGTTAGAGCTGGTAAGGTTAGAGCTGGTAAGGTTCTGAGATATTTTTATGACAGCACCACTAGCATTATTGAAGAAGAGCACAGTTCTATCCAAAGCTGTGGAACAGCAGAATGAGACTCAGCCTCAAATAAAAATAGTCACACCCATTTTTATCAGTGTGTCTGCAAAAGTGCTGACTGTTGTGACAAAGTAATTACACAGCGTGGGAACCATTTCTCACTGTTCCTTACTGCTGACATTCCAATAAGGCAGCAGCAGGGGGCTACTCTGCCCATGTTAGTGCATAAAAAATCATAAATTGGAGCAAAATTATAAACAAACATGCCATCGTTCTTGTGTTTACTACAATGAATAACTAGGACCTGGTGATGCAGTGAATTTCAGTAGAATGCCCAGCAGATAGACTCGGTCCCTAAATGCTGCATTTCTCTGTGCATAGCCATAAACAGCAAAACTTGGTGACTCAAGAATGGAGACCAGCAGGCACCGATCTTGTGACTAAGACTTCTCTCTTAGCCAGTGTTATCCAAATCTTCAGTAATGTGCCCGAATGATGCAAAAGTTGTCAACCACACCTATACTTAGAGGGCAGAAGGGTTCTTTTCCCTGTCCAGGAAATGAAGGGATTGCTGAACAAATGCAAATTCCACCCTGAACACAGGACTAGCTAGCAAGTCATTCCAAGCAAATGCTTGGTGTTTCTAGGGCAGAGGGAACGTTTCAAAACAACCACAGCCCCTACTGCAGCCATCAAAACGTAATTCATGTATAGAACGTTGTTTTTTTCATAAGGATTTGGTTTTCATTCAGTAGCCCATAAGCATAGCTCTAAAACTATTTCAATGCCCCTTGAACTCATCAAAGCAACAGCAACTGTATTTAGCTTACAAAAAGGTATTCGAAATGTTCCAGGTTCTTAAGCCCCAAAGGAGAACAAGGCAAAGCTAAGCCCGTCAAAAGCAGTAACCGAAATTATCTCATTAAGCACCACTGTTCCAACATGTCCTTCTTCAAACAGGCCAGGTGGGGAAAGACCAATCGGAAGTGCTGAAGGTTTTTCTTAAGCTGAAAATGAAGCTTATGGTCTTGATAAAGCTCACTCGTTTTAAAAGGAAAGAGAAACTTTCCAAAGAAATAACTTTAAAAACCCAAAATTAAGGTTTAAATAATGTTAACACTACTGGTTATAACCTAAAATACAAAATCAGCGACACAAAATGACACTTTAGGTAGTCCTACTCACACACACACACACATTTTGGTTTCCCTATAGGCACAAGGACTTTCTCTGATCATAGCAGTTGGTTTAGGGGAAACAAACCCCTATGCCACTTAATTCACTAGCAACAATATATAATCAGAGTGGCTGACTCAACAAATATTTTGTATGTCTAACTGGTGCTTGTGATATGTTAGTGAAGAAACTCCAAGAATCCCTGCCTTGGGGAGCTTCCATTCCAATAGGAGAAAGGCAAATTACAACATCATGAAGAGTAAACTACACCGGAAGCTGGAAGCATGACAGTGGGCAGGTTCTCAGCAGAGCGGGCGTCCCAGAGAGTGACACACAACCACGACACTCAAGGAATGAATGTAAGGGTCCAGTGTGGCCGTGGAAGCCTGGGCAGGTTGGGAGAGAGATGCTCTGAGACCATGGAGACCCTGAATTCTCCTTCTGCAGACTCCCTGCCAAGAGGCCTTTGTCTTAAAAGGTGTCACATCTCAGAGTACTTGTCTCATGCCTTGAAATAGCAGATAAGACATCCATACATTGTTTAACGTTTCTAATTTGCAGAAGCCACCCTGCAAATCTCTGTTGCCACCTCTCATCCCTAACATTTAACTTGGAAATGCTTTCTAATTGAAGAAAAGATCTCCATTTTGGTGGCCATCCTGCCCTCCGCTGAATGGGGCAGACTTTAACTTTCTGTTGGCTGCGTAACTGTTGACTCTTAAAAGTTGCATTTGCTTTTGGTTCAGACAGAAAACTTCTCCAGCTACTTTCTTCACAACTGTGAGCTTTACTCACTAAAAGGGGATCAAGACATCCTGCCCCCCAATATGCTTCTTTGGCATACGATTTGGAGCTGAAAGCAACTGAAAAACAGCACATATAGAAAGGGCTCTCAAACTCCTTTCTGCATAAAACCAGGGCATAAATTTCCTATGTGCAGGTATGCCTATGGTCCCAGAAAGAAGAGAACATTCTTATCACCAGAGATATCAAGCCTGAGCCGAGATAATTCTACACAAACCATGTTTATCTTTCTTAGTTTCTCCCGTCAACTGTCTAGTCACATTCCCACAAATGACTGTCCAGAGACCAAACCCTTACCTTCATCTGGTCATTTCTGACTTACACCCTTTTTAAAATGAAACATAACCCTTGGTCTAATCACTTCTCCAGAGTCTTTACTTGGTTTCCATAAGCCTCCTCCAGTATGTAAAAACATTAACAAATAAGATTTGTATGCATCTTTCTCCTGTCAATCTTGTTAAATCCTGTTAAATTCAGGCCCAGGCACTTTAGAGAACAAAGGCTAAGTGATTTTTCTCCCTACAATATTTTTGTAGGGAGAAAATTCCCAGTTCCTCATCCTCCATCTTCCAATTCTGGGCTCTTTTCTGCCCCAACTGAAGGGGACAGTTATTTCCCATTATTCAAAGGCACATGTACACCCCGTGCCTACATCTTCCTTTTTTATCCTGGTCATTTAAAAGCATCATTACCAGAGAAAGCTACAGAAAATGTTTTATAAAATACATTTACCTGCATATAATACACACATAAGGATAATTTTTTAGTCAATTATTTCTCTTTGGAGGGCGATACACAGGGTCTCTCTATGTAGTGCAGGCTGGCCTTGAACTCATGGTGATCCTCCTGCCTCAGCCTCCGTGCTGGGATTACAGGCATGTGCCGCCAGCCAGCTCAATTTTTTTCTCTTACTGGACACACAAGAGGCTCCATTTTCTAGCTGACCTTGCAGTTTTACTGGGCCACATTGAGGTAAGAGATTAGGGCACAGCCGGTAGACTGGGCAAGCCAGTGTGACTTGTCAATCATAGAGTTCCAGGGCACAAGCACAGAAAAGTCTCCAGCTTGTGCCCTTGGTACCAATCAGGACGTGCTCCCTTCAGTTCTTCTGGTTTGAAATCAAGCAGGTTTCGGGTAGGATGACCTCTAACTAACATCAGAGTAGGAGCTACAAAGGACCGCAGCCGTTGACCTCGTGGCCACTGTGGCCTCTGTCTCAGCAGACCTCTTAACTCTCTCTCTGCAGCGCTTTTCTTTCCTACCTTCAATCAGCCCACACTCACTCTGCAGAGCAAACTTCTTTTCCTATCATTAATAAATGTAAAAACTTGCCACTTTTTGCACTTCACCAGTTCTTTGTTTAGGAAGCAAGAAAAGAATCTCTAGAAGGACCCCATAGCACCCCGGGTCCCCGGTTACCATGTAACTCAGTACCAGCCAGGGGAGGGTGAATGGACGTGACATAAACCACTGCCAGACCCTAATATTAAAGCTATATCATGAAAACCAAGTAGGGTGGCACATCCCAATGCTAGCAAGGAGGGTCGCAGGTCCAAGACTGGCATGCCTACACAGCCAGTTCAACCTGAACTACTCCGCAAGATACTGCCTCGCCTCTAAATAAGACAAATAAAATAAAATAAAATGGGCTGGGGATGCAGCTCAGAGCTAGAACATGTGTCCAGCATGTCTGAGGCCCTGGGTTCAAACCCCAGTATTGAAAAACAAAAGTCTTGGATACCACATGAGACTGTATCACAGGAAGTAGCTGTGTTCCAGGGTCTCCAGGAGGCCTGTAGTGGCCCACATTTATAGCAGTTTTGTGTCAGACCGCTTGTAGTTTCTGTTATATCACCAAGCGTTCTATTGCTTTACTCTTACTCAGGTCTTGTTCTGCTCTTCTGCACCCCTAACAAACAGTTCACGGACAGAGAAACCAGGCTCAGTGAAGGTAGGAGTCTGACTAATCCCTCCAGGGCCTGAACGAGGTAGCCAGTCTGGTCCTTTCTCCCCACCTACTGTCCTGTGGCTGCGTAAGCTTTGTTCTTTGTGGTAGAGATGAGGAAAACAAGGTTTTCCCCTCTATCCCCCTAGGTTCTCCAGCTGGGGTCCTATACATCAGACTGGCAAAAGACTAATTAACCAGAGAAAAACAAACAAGTTCGTACACGTACACAGACGCACGCACAGGAATACATACGTGTACGCAAGATGAGACACCCAAGGGGGTCATTAGGACCTGGGCTTCCAGACACATTAACAAAGGAAAACACATTCATTGAGGGGGGGCAAAACAGACCAAAGGGGCTCTGAGCTTCTAGAATAGCAAAGGTGGGGCAGTACATGTGGGGAGAAACAAGGGTTAGCGGGTGAGGTTTGTTATGTAGATTCCTCTGGTGTGTTCTCCAGAGTCATAAGGGTCCCTGGTTGTCTCTGGTGATTAACTTGTGTTTCCTGAGGCAGAGCAGAGGGAGGGTGCCTTCCCGAAGTCCTGCTTTCGTGCAAATAGCAGGAAAACAGCCAGATGTGGTGTGGTGGGTCATGCCTAAAGTCTCAGCACTCTGGGAGGCCGAAGCGGAGGGATCTCAGGTTTGAGCTCCGAGTAGGCAATTTTGCAATTTACACGCTTCTCAAAATAAAAAAGGGCTGGGAATGTAGCCCAGTGAGAAAACCCTGAGATCAATCCCTACTGTGGGGAGGGGGACAAAGAAGGGGAAAAAAACAGTTTTCCTTGGATTTGCGTCTTTCTCAGTTGCCTTCAGCTCAAAATCCTTATGCCAAAGCGGTACATTTGGGGGTGACATGTTCTGCGGTAGTAGAGTAGGAGCCTCCGACCCTCATGGAAGCATTTGTCCTGGAATGCCGTATACTTAATCTCTTCATAAAAGTTGTAACCGGAACAGCAGAACGAAACTTTAAAAATCAGCTTTTTTTTTTCTTTCAAGACAAGTGACTTTTCTAAACACCCTGGGGCCTAAGGCTTAGTCCCCTCCTCCCCTCTCATCAGCTCTGCTGAAGGACAGAAAATCCAGGTGCCCGCACCAGGAGCTCTGTGTCCAATTGTATTCCCACAGGGAAGGGAGGAGACCTCAGGTTCAGGAAGCGATAAAACAGCTCTGGCAGTTGTGGTCTGGCTGGATTCCCTCCCCACCCTGTTCCTGTCTGCTAAATACCCTGACACACCTATGCAGGACAGATACTGACTTGGAGGATAGAGACCCCTCCAGTTCCTCAAGGCTTTGAATAAATGCAAAGTGAGCAAAGGAATTTGAGTGGCCCATGACAGAAACATCGTTCTCCAAGAGCAGGACAGTGACCCCAGGACACTGTGCCACTGAGACGCAGCCCCAGCCCTGTCTGGTTTTTATTTTGAAACAGTCTCACAGAAGTGGCCAGGCAGGATTCAAATTTGCGGCCCTCCTGCCTCAGCCGCCCAAACAGCTGGGATCACAGGTATACACCACCCCGCCTGCTCCCTTTGGTTCTACTCAAACTTCCTAAAATGTATATATCTCTCAACAAAGACCATTTATTCATGTGTGTTAGCCAATGTGGCATTTATAGTCACAACTCCAAAAGTCCCATGGGAGGGAACAGTGCACGGGACATTTTTCTGCTCATCTTCCCAGTTCAAGCGACAGGCCAGCAGCGGTGGTCACAGACATCTGGAAACACAGTGAGTAGGCGCACGAGGGGTGTTGCCTGGACCGTGCTGATTCTAAGACTGACCTCAGAGCCTCGTGGTTAAGGTGTGTTGTGCTCTTGTTCTCATGCACTCGCCAGTGGTTTTCTTATTTAGCCAGTTTTTGCCTGGCACTGTACCATGCAGACCAGAAAAGAACATGCAGAAGGAAATCGGAGCTGGTCTTCCCTTATCACAGCTTTAAGAGTCTGCTGTCTCATCTCCTCCCCTCCTCAGGGTCCCGGTCAGGGATATCGTAAACCCAGTATTATAATCCCAATAGCAATTCCTTATAAATTCTTAATCCTTTATCTTGTCTCCTCATGGTCCAGAAAGTTTATATTTGTAATCCCACTGAGACATTATTGGAATTCCAGCAAGTTAATTCCAATCTAGCGCCTCCAATGCAACCCTCAGGGAGAGTAAAAGCACCAAGACATATTCCAAGTTAAGGGCGGCCAAGGGGTCCTAAGTCCCATCCACGTGAGGGTAAACAGACAAAGGCCCTGACCCAAGGCCTCTCCCAGAACTCGTTCTCTCATGAAGAAGGGAGCGGTTCAAGGGTGGGTGACAGGATGGCAGGAATTACCTGAGCAGGGTGAGCTGAGCTGGCCAGATGGAGAGCAGGCGCCTCTGCCGTACCCAGGGAGAAAGGCACGCAGAAGGGCCGGTCTGCAGAACTCGACGGGGAGAACATGGGAACGAACGTAGGAGGCTGCTGCTTCAGTTGCTGACATGTAAACCTTTGCACCCTGGGTAGTCACAGACCCTTGTTTTGAGGCTCGTACCCAGTCAACATTCCTGCAGCTATCTGGCTCTGCCACCCCGCTGCGTCAACCATTTTACAGGGAACACAACGTGAGGAAACAGGAAATCGTTGGTTGGCCTTAAAGGTTACACATCAGCACCTCAGCTGGCCTTATGGGCATTGCTTAGGGCCAGTTAAAGGCAGAAGGAAATAGCACAGCCCGCTCTGTCCGTATCGGGACATGGAGACAGGGCCCAGTTTAAATAACGAGAGGTAATAGCTCTGTATTCGAGGGAGTCGCCCACTTGGTTTTCTACAGGCAGACTTGACCTTGGGCCCTGGACATTCCAGAAGACTATGAACAAGCCTCCTCCACAGCTTCCATCCTGTGAAGCCCCAAACAGCACTCTCCTTACTACCTCCAGAGTCTGGGTCGTGGTCATACAGGGGTGTATCCTTGTTGGAAGGAAGGTCGGTTTCTATGAACACTACTGTCATGATGATTCGAGGAGTCAAGTTACAAGGAGACCGAGGTGTCTACTCTATCACCAAGGGGAGCGGCAAGTGCCTGGCAGGAGAGAGATGAGTGCTGATGTACAGCTGGTGGGGCCTGGGGACTCCCCCAGGCTTGAGCCCAGAAGCTCAGACTTGTGAGGCCCCCATGTGATAATGGCCAATCTGGTGAGGAGCAGAGGGTGGAACTTGGAGGTCACATCCTCATGTCCTCACCACAGGCCATTGGTGTCACCTCTGTACCTGTTCTAGTGCCCACTTGAGCTTCCCAAAGTGAGGCTAAGGACGAGGCAGAGCAGACGGGGACTGCTGGGTGTATTAAGAAACATCTCTGTGCAGATAATTAATAGGTCCCAATAAAATCCACTGGAAATATTATTAACACCAAATCACAATTTTCTCTTTCAGATATATTATTACCCACTTACCTGGCTTTGTTTGTTTGTTTGCTTTTTTTTTTAACTATCAGCTGACAAAGGAAAGTACTATATAGAACCAGCCAAATTTATAACAGAGTCCGTTTTCATGACAAATGGCTGGATTGGGGAAACAGCTTTCGTTTTTGGCTTGCTGATTTCCTGCTGATGCACAGATAACCGCTGCCAGTCTCAGGGATATATTTTAATTCCATTTCATAAATTAATTTGATGCAAAGAACCATGAACTCCACCTCTGATTTCTGGACGCTTCCCTTCATTGCCTGGGAATCCTGCTGAGTCTCAGATTGCCCAGGCGGCTCTTGGCTTTGACACACTTCACAGGCCCAGGGGGGGCTTCTAGTCGCTTCCTCGCCCCTCGCACATCAGCCATAACCGCCCGAGTTTATGTCCTGTTTGTTGATGATCACTTTAGGCTGTATTTTCACGGTGCGTGGGATTTTTATCACCATGAATTGACCCAGTTGCTGTGCTCCTTGAATTATATTGCTTTTCTTACTTGGCTAAATCATTGAAAATCTTTAGAAGACATTTTTAGAGAGTGATCAGACTTTTAGTGCTTACCTTTAAGAATTGTATTTAAAATGAGCATGGTTATAAACAAAACAAAACTTAGACGTGGAAAGTTGTTGGAAGAAATACGTCTAAATGATTTCCTTTTTCTAAATGAGTTTATATAATATTTATAATGGGAAAATACAATCACTTTGTTAAGCAAAATGAATACAGAAATTATCTTCCTTTTCAAAAAATCTTACCTATGTCTTCGGACATAGGTTTTTTGGTTGTTGCTTTGTTTTTGTTTGTTTTTTTTTTTTTTTTTTGAGACAGGGTCTCACTTCATAGTTCAGGTTGGCTTTGAACTCACTATGTAGCCCAGTCTGGCTCGAATTCTAGGCAATCTTTCTGCCTCAGCCTCCCGAGTGCTGGGATTACAGGCGTGTACCGCCTTGCCCAGCTCTGACGCGGATCTTCTTTGTTTTTCGTGTTTTTTGTAACACTGAGGGTTGAACCCAGGGCCTTGTCCATGCAAGGCAAGAGCTCTACCACTGAGCAACATGCCCAGGGCTGCAGATTTTATTTGGCTCTTACTCTAAAACTAATGGTATGGGACTCAGGGTATAGCTCAGTGGCAGACTGCTTACCCACCATGGGTGAGGTCCGGGGTTTAATTTCTAGCACTGCAAAAGTTAAACAAAATATATGGTTTCATTTGAAACAAAGTCCTTTCTTTTCATTATCATTTTGGTATTGGGGCTTGACCCCAGGCCTCTGCACTGAGCTACATTCCTAACCCTTTTCTATGATTTGGATACAGGGTCTAAATAAGTCAGTAAATCACCTACATTGGACTCCGATTTGGAATCCCCCTGCCTCAGCCTCCAGGTTTACTAGAATTACAGATGTGCTCTACAGTACCTGAAAAATTTCCTACTAAAGTGAACTTCAATAGAAGTGATAAGAATGCTCTCAAGTCCCATATGGTAGCACAGGCCTGTAATTCCAGCACTCAGGAGGCTGAGGCCTAAGGGTCAACGTGAATTCGAAGCCAGCCTGGGAGACATAGTGAGTTCAAGGCCATCCTGAACTCATAGTGAGACCTTGTTCTCAAGAAAGACAAAGAAACAAGAGAAGAAGGAAGGAGGGAAGGAGGGTAGGAAGGAAAGAAACAAAAAAAAAGAAGGCCAACGAACACTCTCAGCAGTAATCCTATCCTGTAACACCTTTAATATTTTCAGATACAAGCCTGGCACAGTGCCATATGCATTGCCAACCACTCAAGAACCTGAGGCAGGAGGATTGCAAATTCCAACCCAGTTTTGGCTGCTTAGACTCTGTCTCAGTATAAAATAGAAAGGGCAGGGGATGTAACTCAGTGGGTAGAGCACTTGGCAAGTGTGTGTGCAGTTCCCGATTCAGACCCCAGTACTTGGGGGGGAGGATCACAAATAAACAACGGACAATGTATTCGCTGTGAATGAAAGACTCATTCATCCACCTGTCCGTGCACCCACTCACCAGGGCCTCCTGTTCCTGAGCCGCCGGGGTCCAGGGAAACAACTGGAAGTCAGTTAGGCCCATCCCTGCCACCCTGAAGCAGGCAGGCTGGTGGGCACGCAGTGGTTAAACACGCAGTCTTCAAGCTATTCAGGCTGCTAAAACAAACTGTTATAAACCGGTGACTTGTAAACAACAGACATTTATTTACCACAGTTCTGGAGGCTCAGAAGTCCAGGATGAAGGTGTCTGCAGATCCAGTGTCAGTTAAGTGCCTGCTTCTCAAAAGTGGCCAGTTTCTCTGTCTCCGTGTAGCAGACGGGGCAAGGGGCCCCTCCGGAGGCCCTTTCACAGGGGTACTGATTGGCCTCACAAGGCTGTGAGCAAATCACCTCCCAAGGCTCCACTGGGGATTAGGTTCCAGCATACAATACTGGAGGGACACTAAAACAGTCTGTGGCAGATGCCATGAGTGATTACAAGACGGGGACACTTCATAGACTCCTGAGAGTGTAGAGCAGAGGAGAGGCAGCTAGAAGTAGTGGGCAGTACCTTTGGATACTGTCCTGATGAACAAATGATGGGGTGGTTTTCATTTGTAGTTGAATTGCCCAGGTTGAGCTGAAACCTGTGATCCTCCTGCCTCGGCCTCCCAGAATGCTAAAATTACAGATGTTAATTGCTACTATGTCAGGCTGATAGCATGGTTTTAGATGCAAATTCCCAGCTAAATCTCATTGATCCACCCCTTGGCTGAGGGATTAGGGCCCTCGCATCATAGTGAGTACTAGTGGATTGTGAAGTTACCTGTTTCCACCCCTCTTGTCAGCTGAGATCATATGTCCAACTCATCTAGTCCTCTCAATACCTGGGCCCAAGCCTGGCACCTTAGCTTTCATACATGTGTCCTAATCTGTTTGCCAGCTGGTAAGAAATTGTAAGTCTTTGCCTTCTACAAGGGTAAATGGAATTCTATGAATCTAAATAGCAATACATGAAAGAAAACTATTTCTTAATACTGGAGAAAACTGGTGATGGGGAAACCTAAAACAATTGCATGCAACTTATGAGCATTTCTAATCTTACAGCTTGAGTGTCTGGACAGGCCTGCTAACCTGACATGAAATTGTGACCGGCACGAAGTAGCTGCTCAGTAGAAATTTGCTCAGTGAATAACTGACTGACTGAATGAACGAATGGATGGGTGAATGGAATGGGTTCTATCGACGAGCAATCAAGGACGGCTCCTAAGACAACCTGTGCCCAGCAGCTGCCACTGTGAGTGGGGCTGTGAGGAGCTGCTGTTCTCCCTGCTGCCTGATCAGCTCAGAATAGAGCTCAGGACATCGGGCTCCTGGCACACAGATCTGTATCTTCTTCTTCTTCTTTTTAATCTTCATTATTAACCTGCTTCGCTGCAGGCCAAAAGCAAGGACGTTAATGTTGACACAATTCAACGACAACCTCTACAGTGCCTGAGGTTCACCCAGTTCAGTGATTAGAATTGCAGCAGGCTCAAGGTTCCAGGCCCGATGGAGACAACCAGCTGGTTCCACCAAAAGCCCCGGATATACGTGATAAACCCATACATGGACATACCTGACAAATTCTTTCCATAAGGCGTGCGTGCCAGAGGAACTGGTCTCAGGCGCAGTATCTGGCAGCCCTAGGCAAGGCGGAAAGGGGAGCCAGGGGGAAACTCAGGGGTTTCTTCATCCTCTCTGAGAAGAAATGGTCGCCTCCTTACTCTCCCGAGAACTCCTGTTTCCCCCTTTGCTTAGTTTCAGGACTAAATACACCTAATTCTGCAGTGCTGGATCTCACCAGTGAAGTGAAATTCAGCACTGAAAGTTCGCTCTATGAGAACTCTGGAAAAATGAATCAATACGCTCTGGGATTGGCTGGTTATGGGGCTCTGTCCATAAACAGGAAAACTGATATTTCTCAAGAGGGTAATATAGGTTGAATTATGCTCCCCATTCATATATTTTAGTCATAACCTCCTCAACCTGAGAAAGCAACTCTGCTTAGAAATAGGGCCTGTAAGAGGTACTCAAGCTAAAATGAGGTCGTGAGGGTGTTCCCGAGTCCCAAGTCCAGGATGACCGGTGCTCTTACATACATGATATAGCTGGACTCACGGAGGGAAGATGACATAAAGAGACACAGGGAGGTGACCACCCACGAGCAAAGAGAGGCATCTCTTTGCTCTAGAACTGAGGCATCGCTCACAGTGCTCAGAAGGAACCAACTCTGCCTATGACACTTTGCCTATGACACAGATTTTCAGTCCCCAAAACTGTGAGACCATAAATGTTAGTTCCTGACACTTCCCAGTTGTAGCGCTGTCAACAGCTGCTCTAGGAAACAAATCGTCAGGAAGTGCATATTTCAGAGTGTCATTAGTAGGACAACCCTCCCTCTTCCTGTTCCCCCACGGCTTCAGAACTTGCACAGACTGCTCTGTCAGATTTTGTAGCAAGGGACAGCGCTGGGCCACACCAGTCTCCTTCAGTGTTAGGGGTCACAAAAGGCTGCCACTTCCCCAGGAGCGCATCTTCCTGTCACCTTTCGGCCTCCTCCCCTCACTCACTTCCCTCCTATCTGGGATTTTACTGAAAACACGGAAATCTTCACATTTCTCTTCCCATTGAGACCCCTGCAGACCCCCAGCCCCAGCCCTCACAGTGAACGGGCTGTCTGCCTCAAAGAAAATACTTGGCTGGCGAATCCCTTTGGCAAAACTAGATTCTTCTTTTTCTCAATTCTCTCTGAACCATAAATTCATGCCTGCTGGCTTGGCCTTCCACAGCCCATTCCACAGCAGATTTATTGCCCACTCCATCTTCCTTTTGCACTACTTAATCTGCTGTATTTTAATTGGGTAATAAAACTCTTGTGTGCCACCCAGAAAAATTCCAGAGCAAGCAATCATGGGGACATTCTCTCAGCAGCCAGTTCCTAATTATTTATTCAGGCCTGAAGCCCAGTTCCACCCTCGAGCACAGTGGTTCTGAGCTGCTGCCCTCTTGATTTGTGAAGCAGGAGGGTGAGCAGGGTGCGGACGGGATGACCAACAACCGGGGACGGGGTGAGTGCAGGGGAGAGACTTCCGCGATGCTGTCACAGCAAATAAGGGCACTCACTTTGTTCAGTCCTATATTGCTCAGAGATGAGCCTGCCACCTTAAGAGTAAAGTGTCCTGCACTGGGCCAAGCATAAGGGAAAAAAGGAACTGGTCAGCTCATACTGGCAGGCACTGGATAGCACCTAGCAGCCCGTTTACACAGCGTAACTCATAAATAAGTTTACTATAAAATTAACTTGTGGAAATGTTAGACTAGGACATGGAAGAACTTTTTACATTTTTGTGTCCATCCACAGATTAGGTCTTTCTCACTGTGGCATAAAATTCAAAACTCCTGAAAGACTGAGGGTTAGGGATGTAGATGCCGGGCTAGCATGTGTGAGGCCGAGTTCGACTCCAGCATTGGAAAAGTAATTAATCTTTAAGGAGAGAGAGAAAAGATGGGTACATTTGACCATGTAAACATTGAAAACTTTTCAAAACACACCTTGCCCTTCACAAAAGAAAATAAACAAAATCAGAAGATAAATGAGATTTAGAAAACTCAAATCAATAAGAAATATCAACAATCCAACAGAAACGCGAGCAGGGCTGGTAAGGAGCGCAGTGGTGGAGCCCTTGCGTAGCAGAGGCATGACCCTGCGTTTGATGCCCAGCATTGCAAAGAGGGGGGCGAGGCAAACGTATGGACAGAAACCTTGTCAAGGAAAATAATTGAAAATTCAAATACTTTTAAAGCCCTCCAAACTAGAAACAAGCATCGAAATTACAATGAGATAGCTTTTGTGCACATATCAATCTGACCAAAACCAGTTTCATGCATTTCATTGGGTATATGAATTGGTTCAAATTTTGTGAACAGTAGAATTTAGAAGTATCTGTCTAAAGTACAAATAGTCCTGTGTTGCTTAACAACAAAATATATACCAAGAAATTTATTAAGTGATTTTTGTTCTTATGCAAACATGGTATTTTTATTCAAACTAAGATGGATATAACACCGGTAGGTAATATAATCTAAGATGATCACCATCAAATATGTGATCCATTTGGATTTCTTTGTAGTTGGTTGGTTGGTTTGAAGACAGAATCTCACTTTATAGTTTAGGCTGGTCCTGAACTCACTATGCAGCCCACGCTAGCCTTGAATTTATGGCAATCCTCCTGCCTCAGCCTCCTGAGTGCTGGGATTACAGGCATGTGCCCCATGTCTGACCTCATTGTTCATTAAGACTTCGTTATGTGTCACATGACAGTATATTGACTCATTGATTGCAGGAATCTGTCTTCCAGACACCTCACACATGAAGAATCAACAAATTGTACAGGGCTTATTAGTGAGACACTGTCTATTGTAGACAAAGATCGGAAACAACCTAAATGTCTGTCAATGGGGAACTGATTTCATCAACTCCAGTACATTCATGCAGTAGAATATGTTTTAGCTGAAAAAGAAAAGAATACAGAGGTTTTTGTTTTCTTTTTGTGGTACTGTGTGCTGAAACCAGGGCCTCACACATGCTGGCAAGTGCTCCGTCACGAGACATGTCCTTTTATTTTGAGAAAAGTTCTTACTAATTTGTCCAGGACGACCTCAAATTTGTAATATTCGTCCCTCAGCCGGCCGAGTAGCTGGGCTTATAGCCATGTGCCATTGTGCTAACGACAATTTTTTTGTTTTGTTTTCCTGTTTTTGTTTGTTTGTTTAGCTGGCTGGTTGTGTTGTGTTTTGTTTTTTTGGTGCTGGGAATCAAACTCAGGGCCTCACACTTGCCAGGCAGCACTGTGCTACTGAACTACATTCCCTGCCCCGGGCTGGTTTTTTTGAGACAGCATCTTGTTATATGGCTCAAGATGGCCTGAAATTTGTGATCCTCCTGTCTCAGCCTCCCAAAAGCTGCAACTACAGGCATGCACCACCATACCAGCTAAGAAGCTCTTCATAAATCAATTTGAGAAAAATTATGCATAAAACTATAAACACAGCCCATATATGTGTGCACAGCAAGCCGCCAGGCATGTAGTGAGGGGTGCAATAACAATATGTCTCTATGGAATACTTATGCTTTAAAAGTACTAAAATTAAAGAAAATAGAGCTGGGCGTGGTGATGCATGCCTATAATCCCAGCACTCAGAGGCTGAGGCAGGAGGATTGCTGTGAGTTTAAAGCCAGCCTGGGCTACATAGTGAGTTCAAGGTCTCCAAGAAGGAGGGATCTTGTCTCCAAGAAGGAGGAGGAGGAAGCAGAAAAAGAAGAGGAGGGGAAAGGGAAAGGGAAGGAGGGAGACGGAGGGGGAAAGGGAGAGAGAAAGAAGCTGGAGGAGGGAGAAATAGTGATTATTTGTTAAAGAGGCTAGGAATTGGGTGGTGAGGACAGGCCAAAAGGAATTTTTTTTGTTCATGTTTTCTGTACTTTTTGATGTTAAGCCATGTTAACATTGTATCTATTAAAAAAATAAGTTAAGGACATAATCCACTGGGGAGGAGGGAGCAGAGGGGAGAAGAGACGGAATTATACCTATAGCGGGTTTCCTGGCAACCAAGCCTTGCTAAATTCTGCATTTCCTTCCTTCGGAGTCTGCGCGGTGACGGCAGCCCCGGAAGGTGCGGGCTAAGGGTGAACGCAGGAGGAGAGCCGCGGAGAGACTCGGCCTCGCTTCGCTGCCCGCACGCCTGTGTCTGGAATTACTGTCAGATGCTACATACACGCACTGTACTGTGTGTACGAAAGGCTTTGTTTGCTAAATGGGGCCATTTCACAGCCCTGCTTTTCCCTCCTAAATGCAGCAGTGGTCTAAACAAGGAAACTGCCCTGCCACTCTGGATGCCTTAGAAAACCTACCCAGGGATCATCTCCCTTTGCTCACAAAACATCTCTGGGGACTTAACCAACTTTCCCTGGAACACAAATACGACATGGGGCACCCACAGGACACTCACCTGGCACTGCCCCGCCCCAGGGGACTCCTCCCCTCTGGTTCCAGATGCTGCCAGTCCTGGGTAGGTTTCTCCTTGGTGACTCAAACATTCAACAAATATTTGGAGAAGGCTTCATGGTATGTATTTTAACATACTCAGATACTGAGAACCTTACCCACGAAGTCTTCTGAGGCAAAGGCCCATTTTGGTTTCAATGTTAGTAATTAATGAACAGTAGGAGATGAGAACTTGTTAGCAAAGAAAAAGAACTGATGTTTTTATAGAAACAAAACATAAAGCAGTGTGGTAGCACACACCTGTAATCCTGGCACTCCAGGAAGCCGAGGCAGGAGGACTGCAAGTTCAATTCTAGCCTGAGCAACTTAGCAAGCCCCATTTTAAAATAAAAATATTAACTAAAAGGACTGGGGGGTATAGTTCAGTGTGAAGGTCCTGCTTTTAATCTCTATTATTGAAAAAATTTCTTTTTACAAAGAAAAACTAATAAAAAGTGTCACATAGCAAAATGATTATTTACAAACTGGCAAGAAAGGCTGATTGTTTCAAAGATGGGATAAACAATTCTGTGAAGAAGAATTGCTGAGAAAGTTTCCAATTGCTTTCCTTGGCAAGAGTCACTAGATATAAGGTACATGTGAGTAGAAGCAAATATACCCAGGTAATGAATGGTTCAGACAAGGAGAGCCAGACTAGAGAAAAGGGGCCAGAAAGTTCTAGAAGATATGAGCTCAGGAAATAAGTTGAGTCCCATCCAAGACTACTCAGCTGGTAGCAAGAGGCCCTCTGTATAAAAATGCACCAAGCCCCAGTTCATTTGCACCAGCAGTGCAGGCGTGGTCTCCTCCACTCACCCACGCTCCCACCTCAGCGCCCTTTCCAAGGTTGAGCTTTACTTTATCACACTGTACAAAGCACAGAACTTACGGGGCCATCACAACAAAACGAGGACCCTGTACCTGTACCTGAGATATAGGATCTTAATGCTGGAGAACTCCCGGAAGTTGCAATGAGATGCAAGCACATGCAGATTCCTGGTGGACAGCCCCCGTCCTCATAAAAATAAATCCCTAGTGGTTAAAATGGGGAGCACCTACCATTCCCAGGCCTAACGGTCTGACCCTGGTTGTCCTCATGGGCCTGTGATATGAAAATGAGTCTTTAAATGGGCTCAGTTTTCCTAATGGGGAAAAGAGAGTTTAGTGTCATACCGTGGAATGAAAATCCAAACGGACAATCAAAATGTCATATTGAAAGAAAGTCAGAAAGCAGGTCAGGGACTAAAGCAAGCAGAGGCCCCTGGAACTTTCATACCTTCTCCTGTTGGTTTCCTCGATCATCTTTGTACTCTATCTTTTCTATTTATCTTCCCTTCTCAGTCACACATCCTTTAAAACAATCATAAGATAGAAAGGGTCTGTGTGTGCTTTGACAGCACAATTACTCAGGGGATGGGGCGGCCAGAAGGGAAAGGAAATCCCGAGGAATGGGGTGGGGAGGGGGCTTTGGAGCACAAACAGCCGTCCTGAGATGAAGCAGCAGCAGGGCCTGGACACTGCACCAGAAACAGCAATAAGGAGGCTGGTTTCTCCAAAGCTCTTATTTTTATGTCCTCACATAATTTTCTACTGATTTCCTTATTACCTAGTCTTTGTTTACAACCTACTTTGTTCAAACAAATATTTAAATTGCTTATAGGCTATTAGAAATGTATGCAGTAAATATAAACCTAAACATGGAAAAATATGTTTTTTTAAAGGCCATACCTAGAATAAAATCAGCATATACATCCACAAAACTTCTTATTCTGTTACTTATAAATGGAGGCTTGCACTTGCCTGAGAGCAAGAATGTGGTCGGGGTGAGCGCTCAAATGTAACCCAAAAGCCACTTATTTACTACAAAGCATTGACTCTGCAATTAAACTTGAATATCGAGGTTTTAGGTTAGAAAAAAACCAACTCTACATTAACATATTTTGTCTTAAAACACACACACACACATACACACACACACACACCCTGTAGTTTGGTCACCACTGTCTCAGCGCTTGCGAGCACCTGAAGCAGAAAAGGGAATCATGGGGTTACCTGATCCTCTTTGTCCATAAGAGATACAACAGCTGAGCTAAAGTTCCAACTAAAACAAAATTCTCCTGCAGCAAATCACAGAATGATCAGCAATCGATACCTCTCCGCCCTGCCATCGTCAAAAGTTCAGAAAGCTGCCTCTTGTACATGCTAAGAGAATTACTTGAAAAAACCTCACAGCCAGCTCCAGTTTGCTTCCTCTCTCCTTGTTACCTAGATCTTTCCTACTGTTCTCTTGGTCTCAGTTTAAGCCTTACTTCCTTAGGCTGCGGATGTAGCTCAGTGGCAGAGTGCTTACCCAGCATGCATGAGGAATTAGGTTTGATTCCCAGCACTGCAGATTTAGGGG
>PVJX010027405.1:0-24891 GCA_004027295.1 Dolichotis patagonum | reverse complement strand
CTCAGTTCCTGGAGCAGTGGTGGCTCCCCCATAGTCTCTTGGCTCCCTTGCAGTGCCCTAACTCCCCTCTGCGGGCTCCTGGCTCCCTAAGTTGTAAGGCGGATGCTGGGCATGGTGGACTGGAGCCCGTGGGACATTGGGCAGGCCGGGCTGCCATCCTTGTCCCAAGCCAGTCTCTGGGAGATTCCCTGCGGGTGAAGGGCAGGCCTACCAGTCCCAAACAATCAGGCCGAGATGCCAGTCTCCGCAAAGTTCCCAAACCAAACAGCCCTGGCCAAGGTGCTGGTCTCTAGGAGGTTTCCTGTGGGTTTGCCATTAATTTTTAGTTTGAGTGCACTATGGTCAGATAAAATTCATGGGATAATTTTAATTTCATTGTATTTAATTAATCATATTCTATGGGCTAATATATGCTCTATTTTAGAGAATATTTCATGTGTAACTGAGAAGAATGTGTATTCTGATTTTTTTGGTTGAATCACCATATAAACATCTAGTAAGTCTATATGTTCACAAGTTTGATTCAGTTCTGTTATTTCTTTGCTGACTTTTTGTCTAGTTGATCTGTCTCTTTGTGACTATTGATATTAAAGTCCACCTATCATGTTATTGCATATTTGATTTTTCATGTCTATTATTATTTGTTTCATATAGTTGTGTGTTTCTGTATTTGGTACATATGTCTTTATGACTGTTATGTTTTCCTCTTGAGTTTTCCCCCTAACAAGTATGTAGTGACCTTCTTTATCTCTTTTGATCATTTTTGGTTTGAAGTTTGCACTATGTGCAAACAGAATGGCCACCCTTGATTTTTTTGGGTTCCTGTCACATGAAATATTTTTTGCATCCTTTGATTTCAATCTATGAGTTTCTATTTGAGTTAAATGTGTTTCTTGTATATAGCATATTGTTGGATTCTGTTTCTTGATCCACTTTGCCAATTTATTTATTTTAATTGGTTAATTGATGCCATTCTCATTGATGATTACAACTGATGTATATTGGCTTATCTTTGTCATACATAGCCCAACCTTGTGTCATAGCCTGGTGGCTCAGGACCTGGCCACATGGAATAAGCCATAATCTGTGTGGTTGATTCATTATAGTGATGATATGTTAATATCTCATTGCCTTGAAAATTTGAAAGCTACCAAGCACAGCCTGATGGAAGCATTATTGATATGGTTGTGGGCCATGAATGAAGAGGAAGTTCAGGTACCTGGCTTGTCTGTCAAATTCTTGGTTATCTGGTTGGATAGATGAAAGCAATTTCTCATGTTATCATTGGTAAGATCCATGTATACCCCAGACCTATGACAGTGGTCCAGTTAAAGGTGTACGTGGGCTTGCTAGGGTTCTGGTGGACATTCATACTTCATTTAGCTACACTGCTGCACCCTATATGATGGATGAACTAGAAGGGAAGGAGTTAGATATGCTGTGGAAATACAGCCTTATACTTCGCCTTGGCTATTGAAAACCTTGGAGCACTCTCTGCCCAGTGCTGGTGCCACCATTCTGAAAGGAGTGATGTGGTTGCTGGGCCTATCCTCCAGGGGGTGGTGGATTTGACCCTAACTGCCTTAGCCCTGATAGCTACAGGAAGCCTGGCTTGGTACTCTAAGCTGGGGAGTAAGATGATTCCACCCACACTCCTGTCACAGGATGAGCATGTGACCTGCATCCTCCCAGAAGGGTGAGATTTCTCTATAATTGTTTCTATTTTTAGCCTGTCCTTCCAACCAGGATGAGCCATACTAAGAGTGTTGTTCCATGGGCACAAAGGTTTGCTAGTGTGCACCAACAGTTGCATTGCTGAGTGTGAATTGAATACCCTACATAGGCAGCTGAGATCCTCCCATGGAAGGTCATGCTAGCATCCCTGCTCAACTGGGCTGAGGGTGACAGAAACACTGGAGTGGTGCTGCCTGAGATCTACAGCCCCAGGCCATCACGGCACTGATCTGGAAGAGCACCCCCCCCCCCAGAGACTGCACTTGTTGTGTACCATGGTGGGCATTGGATGATGGGAAATTTTATAATTTTGTTTCATGTAGCCCTACTTTGTATTCATGAAGTGAGTGTATCAGTGAGATATCAAAGAGTGAGGTGAGTGCCCAACAACCTATGTAACTAGCCATTACCGGTGAGTGACACAAACAAGTGGTGGGATGGACATAGTCTTATATGTGTGGTGCCCACTGATTGGTCCATTGTAGATGCATTATGGGTTTGTGGCATCACTGGTTGATCATGCTTCCCTGCACTCTGGAGAGGGCACTGCACCTGGGGAATTACATATATTGAGGGTAATGTCAGATCCACCCTTATAGACACACCCAGAATTGGGATGCTATTTATCACAGGTGGCACCAGTCTTAGTGAGTGGCTTGGCAGTTTTGTACAATGGCCTGGATGCTGCTGGGGACCATAGACCCAGCCCTCCACATTGAAGCCCTTGCTTAGCATATGTCCCTGGCCTTGAATTTTACCCATCAGGCTTTGATGTTGCTCCTTGATGAGACTTCTCAAAGGATAAAAATAGTTTTTCAAAATTGCATGGCTCTTGATTTTAGACTGCAGCACAGGGAGACACTGTGCCTTCTTACATGCAGAATGTTGCACTTGTATCCCGGATCACCAGACAAAAATGCAGGAAACTTTGCTTGAGATGGATGCAGAAGTGTCTGCTCTCCAGACCCTATAATGGGACCCCCCCCTTACCCAATGGTGGGAATCCTCGGGATTTACCTGGTGTTGGAGACCCATAAGCTACACTTTGGTGTGTTGATAGTGCTCTGCTCTTCTTTGTATTGTTGTTGTGGTCTTTGTGTGCAGTGGTCAGCTTAATGTGCTGCTCACAAGAGGCAAAAAAAACCTGGATCTTTGAGGGAGTGGAATGTGAGGAACCACTGAGATTGCTTCAGAGCTCAAGGGTAGACATGACCCCGGTTGTCAGTGCAGGCGCACATCAGGACATTATTATATAACGATAACTTTGCAGTGGACAAACTCACAAGCACTGGTTACAACATTATGGAAAAATGTAAATATAAGATAACAACCAGTAAAAGAACTGTACAGTAAAGATGCAGGCTGCTCTTACACTCTTGTACTCTTGTGCACTTGTGCTCTGCTGTACTCCACGCTGCCTGCTGTTGCTGATGTGTTCCCAGCATGTGTTGTTTACCACTGAGTCCTCACCCTCAAAAACCTCACTTGGGCTAACAAGTGGGATGACACTAGGTATTTTTAAACATTTCATTTTTTAAAATTCCATTTGTTGTTAGCATTAGCTTTTCACTTGATATATGTATTGTGTTAGTTATTTTCCTCAATGCTGGGAAAAAATACTTGACACCCACAATCTAAGGTGCTTGCTAACTATATCTTCTCAGTGTGATCCTGGGTCTGAAGCCAAAATCTCTTAAAAAAATGTTGAAGAATGGCCAAATGTGCATGAACTCAAGGAACATTATTTTCATACTCATCTAAAGTGAGCCTAAAAGGGATTTCCTCTGCCTGTGCTGGCCCTTAATAATATGCTTTCTATTCTGACATTATTCTGACAGCAAAATGAATTACAGATCTCCATATATAAAGCCCCATGAAATTCCAGTGTGATGATCTTTTTCTTTTCTTTGAGAGACACCTAATAGCTTATTTACTTCCTTGGTGTTGGAACAAAATAACTGATGCACAAATTAAAGAGAAAAGATGTATTTTGGTTCACAGTTAATGGAGATTTCAGTCCATACTAAGCTGTTTTTGAGGTAGGGCCAAATGGTAGGAGGACATGGCTGAGGACAAATAGTTCATGTCATGGTGGAAGGAGTCAGCAAGACTTCTTTCATTTTTTATTTTTTTATTTTTATTCCATCCAGGCTGCAAACCTATTGTTGGTACCACCCACACCCAAGGTGGGTAGGCCTTCTTCAGTAAATCCATCATCCACACAAAACTAAGCTAAACTGCCCATTGATCTAATCCATTGGAATAACCCATGATCCGCTATCACAAACCGATAATCTAGTCACATTCCTAAAGTCCCACCTGTGAGCACAGGAGTCTATTGAGGGACTTCTAGATATCAAAGATTAAAAGTGTTCTTCTTAATTTCATTTACATGTACATATATTATTAGCACTGGAGATACATGAATTCTTAGTCACTTTTTTATCTCTAGGACAAAATGTCCAACACTTTCCACTTTAAAGAAAAGAACTTTATCTTTTACTCACAGTTTTATTCCATAATTGCCTCATTTTAAGGCAAAAAGAGGATGAGAGGACACATTGGAGAGAGAAAAGTGCTCACACATGGTAGCCAGGAAGCAGCAAGAGAAATGAAGAGGTAGGAAGACAGATACACTCTTCCAAATCCTGCCCCTGCTGACCAGTTCCCACACATAATGATGAGAATTGGGGGACATTTTAGATCCAAACCTTAAAATTTTTCTTGGTCCCTTAAAATTTCATGTGAATCTCATTATACAAAATGTACTTAGTTCATCTCTAACAGTTGCCAAAATATTTAATAGATTCAGCAAGAACAACTCCAAATTCTCATCTGAGACTTAAAGCAAACTCTTATATGTGAACCTCTTAAAAACAAAAGTAACAATGAAGTTAAACACTTTCAGCATACAGTGACATAGGATAAACACCACCATTCCAAAAGAAGAGATAGGCAGATGAAAAGGAACAAAACCAAAATAAGCTGATTCCCCTGCCTTCTCATTTGTTCATAAAATTCCATAATTGTATATTCAAATTAGTTGTTGTTTCACTTTGCTTATTCATGTTTTTTCTGTTTCACATGTCCACCCCCTATCTATGAGTATTTAGAGAGAGAGGAATAGGGGAGGAAGAGAGAGAGAGAGAGAGAGAGAGAGAGAGAGAGAGAATTTTGATTCCTTCTTGAATCTTCCCTCCCAGCTCACTGTTATCAAAACAGTCATTAAGAACAGGATCTGAGAGATCCTGGGCCTTACAACAAAGCCTAGAAAACATCTATTTCTGTGTAATTCTTCATGAGAGGATAAACTGCTAGAACTGAAACTAGACAAATAATTAGATGCAAATGTTAATGTTATTTAAAAATACATGGTAGGATGTTTTCAGCATTCTAAAACAACATGTACCATCAATTTCCTTCTCTAAGCTTTTTGCTGGAACTTTGCTCTATTGGCTGAGCAATTAACAAGAATTCCTAGCACCAATTTAAGTAAGTAATCCATTGTCTGAATGACTTTTTCTGGTGTGGCAAAGCAGAAACATCTCCGTGGTGGGGCTCATTTCTGAGGGCAGATGTTTTCCTGAACCCATGGTCACTTTCTAGGGGTTCCTGAGCCTCAAAATAGTGCAAGGAAGTGCATGCTGGATCCTGCTAGGAATAATACTGAAAACTTTAACAGAGTGTTTCAGTTCCTTATTTTATGGGAATTGGGGCACAGTACCTCAACTCAGTGTCCAGGAAAGGACTGTTGCCCTTTCACTTTGGGGTGGAGCAAACTGTGTGTGGAGGTGAGGTCTTCATTATGCAGGGAGCCCCATAGAGACAGGGATCTGTATGCATTTGGAAAAGCCACCCAGGCAGGAGCAATGGGTTTCTAGCTAGGTGCACTAGGAGTCTTTTGGCGCCCAAAGAATAGTGACCTGTCCAATGGGCAGCTCAAACCCCCAGTACCCAACCCTTATCTCACTGACAGGCATTGCCACCCAACCAAGGGACAGAGGGTGCCACCTTCACCGCGCTGACTCCCAAAGCCGTGCAGCTGAGCACCCCTTACCTGCTGCTCACCTTGAATCTTCCACCAATCCAGTGTGCATTCAGCAGCTCCTCAACCCTCTGTGGTGAGTACCCAGCCTGGGAATGGAAGGGGTGTGGGCCTGTCTGTGTCCCTATGGACCGAGCAGGAGGGCAGAGGGATCCACAGACCTGAGGGATACAGGGAGATGGGAAGGCACGGGAGCAGGGACACACCAGGAGGTCTGCGGGATGTGATGCAACTGAAGGACCCCAGCCTGGGTGCTGACTGCACTCACAGCTAGAGACTGAGGCCTGAGGGCCAGTTGAACGGGGGAGTTTATGGGCAACCTGAAAAGCATGAAAAGCTATTAAAGTGATGCCGTCGAAGCCTAGATTCACTGCCTGGATTCCTTGGGGACCTGAGCACTCCACCACCATCATTCAGCCCTGGTGAGTCACCACCATTCTGGGCACAGGCAACCTATCTGCCCTGAGCCAGTCCCCACTGTGACCTGCAGCCCAGGACTCCATCAATGTTCCTTTTTCTGTAGACTCACATGAATAGATGTGAGGTTAGATTTGCCTTAAAATGCAGATTTATATTCAGCTAAAATAAGCTTTTATTTCTTTTGGGGGGAGTATTTACAAAAAGGTCTCACTATGTAATTCAGGCTGGTCTTGAATACACTGTATAGGCCATGGTGGACTCAAACACCCAGCAATGCCTGCTTCAGCCTCCCAAGTGCTGGGATTTCAGACATGTTCCACCAACCATACCTGCCCACCACTACCTACTTTTAAATGCATTAATTTTTTTCTATTGTTTTGTAATGCTGGGATTTGACATAAGGCCTTTGCACTGACCTAATTTCAACCAATTTGCCATGTTTTATTTTGAAACAAATTGACACTTGGATTTTATGTGGCCCAGGTTGAGCTCAAACTTGTTACCCTTCTGCCTCACCATGGGAGTGCTAGGATTACAGCAGTGCATGACTATTCTTGGGTTGTTTTTCTTTTTTGTTTATTGGGGTTTTTTTTTTGTTTATTTTCCAGATTGTGAAGGTTCTAGGTTGCCATGTTGTCTTAGCTAAAGAACAAAATTTATAACATTTCCAACTGGTAATTTTTGAGGGTGTTACCAGAAGATTCTCACTGAATCACCACATTGTCTTAACTGGATACAAATCTCATTACATTTCCAGAATTTTTTTTTTTTTTAAGTCTCACAAGTCACCAAGTTCCTTGGGCAGACTGGAACTTGTGATCATCCCAACTCAGCCTAGTAGATGATGGAATAATATCCATGAACCACAGATCTTGGCTTATAGATTTTTAAATAATTTCTTTCTGTTCACTAAAGTTATTAATTATCAACTTTGTGGTGGTATGAATGGATAAATCAGAGGTTCCTTTTCACACACACAAAAAAACTGAAAAGCATTATGTAATAATGATTAAAGTGGATTAGCCAGGTATGGTGGAGGCACACTAATAATCCTAGCACTTGGAGGGTGAGGCAGGAGGATCTCCAGGAGTTCAAGGCCAACCTGAACTACAGAGCAAGACTGTCTCCAGGAACGAAGTAAAAAAAAAAAAAACCAAGTGGATCTGTTTCATGCTCATCTTCATCTTAAGTGGTAAATTTCACACATGTGAGAAGATTTGTGGGAATCTACATCTCAGTATTTTCCATGCTAACTTTATTTTCATTCATTTATTTGCTGTATTTTTGAGACAGGGTCTCGTTATACAGTTCAGGCTGGCCTTCAACTCATTTTGTACACCAGGCTGGTCTGGAACTCAAAGCAATCTTCCTGCCTCAGTCTCCCAAACTCAGCTCACCACCACACACCACCACACTCAGCTCCATCCTAATTTTAAAGTGCTCAATATTATTGATACATGAATTTCACCATTGGTCACTAGAAATCTTTTAGTGGTGCATGAAGGGGCTTTGACCAAGGAGAAAGGGAGAAAGGGAATTACAAAAATAAAAAAAAAGTGATGCCAAGTACAGCACGGATGCTTCCTGTCATTACTTGGAAATTGCTCTCTAGGTACCATTTAGCAGTTTCCTTAACTCCTTGCAACTCTTTTTAAAAAAGTTTTTTAATCAGTGAGTGCTGAAGCTCTGCCTCTGAGCCCTGGTGTTCTGTGATCCCAGCCCTTGTCATCCAAACAGCTGTGGAGTCCAGTGAGTAAATCTGAGATGAATGTGTGACAGGAAAGTTCGTGGGTTTTGTGTGTACATTGTATTAGAAAACAGCCCAGTGCTCAATAGAGGAGACTGTCCTGTCCCCCTCACAGACTCCTTTGAAAGTGACTAGGAAGTAGAAACTGACAATTCTTTCTCTCTCTCTCTGTCTCTGTCTTTCTGTCTCTGTCTCTCTCTGTCTCTCTCTGTCTCTGTGTGTGTGTGTGTGTGTGTGTGTGTGTGTGTGTGTGCTGGCATGTTTCCTGAAGGGATAAGGCTGTGCAACTGATTCTGGGTCTGGGCCAATTGGTAAGGGTCACCCTTCTGCTTTCCCACAAATGTGTGAAAAAAAATGTAGTTGATACAGGATCAGGAAAAACTTCCTCAGAAAGAAAGCTACCACTGTTGAAGGATAAATTTGATAACAATAATATTTTGAAGGAACCGACCATCAGTTGTATTTTCTTATCCCAAGACACACAGCTTGTCCACATGTTTGGTTCTTTTTTTTTTTTATTGGTAGTAGAGATTGAGCTCACGCCCGTGTGCTTGCCATGCAGGTGCTTATGTCACTGTGCTAAATCCCTAGCCCACATCTTTGGTTCTTTTACTATAGTGTTTGATTTCCTTTTTGTATTTTTCCAGGGCTAGTTGAGTTTTAATAATTAATTATAAAAATGTATGAACTCATAGTAATTCTAATTATGATAATATTTTAAGGAATCAAAACAAAAAAGACTAAACCATTAAGTCTCTCAATGTTCATATTATTGTATGTTTTGTTTCCTTGCATAATAATACAGATAGAATACCTCTTCCTTTTTCATAGAAACATAAAAATTCATAGTAAAATAAAATGTTAGGTATCATTGTTCTAGGTCCTAGATGTTATTCAATGATTCCCTTCTTTTGCATCACAGAGTATTAAAATACCACGCACTGATGCAAAATCTATTTCTGAACTTAACATCATTGAGTAATTGCACTGTGTCTATGAAGCATTTGAAGTGATCATAAGCATAAGTGGAAGATAAACTACAACCTAGGGTGGAAAGATGCTATGACGAAGTACATTTAGAATGGTCATCGATGGATCAAAGTGTCCTCTCTGCTTAACAAATTTGCATCCTAATAAAAGAGAAAGACCAGTCCATAGTTCAATGACAATAATGGAAAAAACATGTTGGCTACACAGTGAAGCTTTTCTTGATTTACTTTTGAGGAAACTGCCTTGTACATCTATCACACAGGGGTGCAGAGGAGACTGCAGAATGGAATGGGAGAGCAGCCTCAGTGCTGCCCCATAGCACAGCAGTGCATGGTCTCATGTGCATCTGAGATGGCTCCTGTAGTTGTCATTGTTCTTAACCTAAGTGTTCTGGGACACAGTAGGCTGATAAGACTGTGGTCCTATATGGGGTTTGTTGACTGGGCCTTATTCAATAATAAAGCTAGAAATTATGGAAGGATAGTTAGACCTCATGTTTCATAAATACTCTCTAAATATTCCTATCAAGAAAATATTTTAAAAAGTTTTTCAGTTGGTACATAGTAATTAACGATATCTATTGTGTTTAGTGCAACATTTAAATTCACATATACAATATGAAATGGTCACATCAGTGTAGCTCATATTTGTCACCTCAGACAATTTATCCATAATTTTTGCTGGAAGTCTGATTCTGATAGACTATGTCAAGTGAAAATGATCACACTATTTGCTGCTGTAGCAGTAATTTTATATCAGGGCATACATCCTTTCCTTTCTTCCAGTTGTCTGTGTTTTTTGTCAATCTTCTCTGAATGACAGATGTTACTCTTCCTCTATTCAGACGTGTTGGATTGCTCTGTGGCAGTAATTTTGGATTGAAATGTGTTAGTAAAAATTAAGGGGCCAAAGATTACTCTTTGAACATCTATAGGTGTATCACTTAAGATTCATTATAGGAATACAGATAGATAGATAGATAGATAGATAGATAGATAGATGTAGTTATATTAAATGGCTACCTTCAGAGTGAGGGATGGAAGAATGTAAAAGGACCATATGCAGGCTGGAGAGAAGGATAATACAGTGAAATGTAGAAAGCATTGGATCTCTAAAGGCCAAGGTGAATACTGGAGCTCTTACAAACAATCAAAAGTGAGGCTTTTTTCTTTCTTTTTTTATTCCATCCAGGCTGTAAGCCTATTGATTGGTGCTTCCTACATCCAGTACAGGTCTTCCTGCTTTAGTGAGTTCATCACCTGGACATATTCAAAACTCTACTAAAACAATAAACTAGTCATTTCTCATTCAAATTGACTCCACAGCTAACACAATCCATTCCTTGTCAAATCAGCCACTAGAAATGTTTCCTTAATCAATATACTTTGGATACAAAATCAAATTCATGATTACTTGGAACATGGTATAGTTATTTTGTATACAAATGAAAGGGCACTGGTTTTCTCCCTATAGGGGCCATTGTCTTTGTTATTTTTCTTATTTCTGAGACAAAATGTTATGTCCAGCAGAGCTCTCTTAGTTTACAGGGGTTTGGGGGTGGTGAAAGGATGCTGGGAGGATGGAGAAATAAATATGAGTCATATAAGTGTAGAAATACAGAAAGCAGCGGTCAGGTGGGGCTCTCACAGGGAATGGGAGGAAAGGAACTGCTCAACCACCACTTGTTTATTTGTACATTCTTCAGGCTGATGTCATGTGAAACTGCTCTGCCCAGCAACCTGCTTGCAAGGTAGCCTCAGGGCACTTCACATTCTCTGAGCTGGAGCTGCTGTTCAGCTCACTAGCCTCAGGTGCACTTTGTTTTTGGGACAGACCTTGCTCCAACCCCAAACCTATGATCCACTTCCAGCTTCTGCCCTTCCCCGCAAAATATGCAACACCTTAAGTTAAAGGAGAAAAAGTTTATTTCAGCTCATAATTTTTAAAGGTTGCGGTCCAAAGTCAGCTGGCTCCATGGCACATGGCTGGAGTGAGGAGCATCACAAATGAGAAACAGTTGACATCATGGCATAGTAGGCTATAGCCATCAAGTGGCAGTCCTATTAAGCCTTCCTTCTTTCTGCAACTTTCTATTCCATCCCAACTACAAACTTACAGACTGGTGCCAGCTACACCCAGTGCAGTCCTTCCATTATCTATACCCTTAATCCCAGTATCATTCCTTTGATCAATATTCATACACCCTAATCCAAGCATCCTTAAAACTTGTACATCTAGGATTGCATGAAATTCTGAGAGACATTTAGGTACAAGCCATGCAGAGTGCAAAGTTTTTCATTGGGTGATGCTCACTCCTAACATTTAAAAATTTAAACATATAGGCTTGGTAATAATGAAGAACCAGTATTAAATCTATCAATATTATGTTACAAAGGACACATATTAGCAAAATAAGAGGAAACAATTACAATTGCAATCCAATGGGTCATATGCTCATCTTGGCCTTTAGGAAGCACTTCAACAAGTCTTTCTTTTTTTTCCCATGAGGGAGGGGTGGCCCTTACTTCAGTCCTGAAGGTTCTGGGTCATTTGTCATCCTGTCTGGATTGGGTTGTTATAATTTCCCATTGACCTTATTAACATGGCATGATAATATTAGGAGGATTCCAAAGGGATCTTGTGAACTACATATATATTCTTCACTTCATCTATAGTGGAGAAATCATCCAATTTTTGCTTGATAGTGTGAATTAATCACCCCTACAAACATCCTTTCTCCCTTTTTAGCTTGTTCACAGAGGCATACGGCATGCAAAATGATCAGGGAACATTTTAGATTCTAGTTCAGTGAAATCATGGTGCTTCCTGGTCCATATCTTCCCTCATCTGGAACTAAAACTTCTAAGCCAACAGAACACAAGATCATGAGAAAAGAAATTAGAAATTTTGCTGCTGGAGCACTCGTGGTAATGTTGAGTGGTACCAATCCCACAAATTGTGCTGTTATAAACATAGGTGCACATATATTACAGTGGCATGATGTTTTCAGTTTTTCTGGGAAAATATCCAGGAGAGAATAGCTGAATTGAATGGGACCTCCAGTATTAGTTTTTGAGGAATCTCCACACTGATTCCCGCAATAGTTATACTAGTTTGCATCCATGCCAACAGTAGAGAAATGTTTCTTTTCCCCCACAGTCCCACAAGTATTTCTTATTGGTTGATTTCTTGAGAACAGCCATTCTTTCTGGAGTGAGATGGAAACTCAGTGTTGTTTTAACTTGTAAAAAATAAAATCAAGGAGAGTTATTCTGTTTGCAAATGGTATGAACTTCAAACCAAAAAAGATCAAAAGTGATAAAGAACGTCATTTCATACTTGTAAGGGGAAAAATTCAAGAGGAAGAGATAATAGTCATGAAAATATATGTATCAAACATGGGAGCATGTAATTATGTAAGATAATTAATAATACACATGAAAAATCAAATATGCAGCATCACAGTTGTATTGGTGGTCCTTAGTACCCCATTAAAATTGAGACAGATCAACTAGACAAAAAGTCAGCAAAGAAATAACAACTGCATCAAACCCATGAACAAATGGATTTAATAGATGTTTAAAATGTGTTCCACCTAACATTAGAATACACATTTTTATCTGCACATGGGACCTTCTCTAAAATAGATCATATGCTAGCCATTAGAACATGCTTAAATAAATACAAAACAATTGAAAGTATTCCATGTCTATTATCTGACCTTAGTGCACTGGAATTAGAAATTAATGACAAAAACTGCAAAAGCTATATAAACACATGGAAATTATATAATACCCTCCTGAACAACCAATGAGTAACAGATTAAATTAAAGAATAAATTAAAGAGTATCTACAATTAAATGAAAATGCACATACAACATACTAGAACATGTGGGATGCAATAAAAACAGTCCTAAGAGGGAAATACATAGTAGTGACATCTCACATCAGGAAAACAGACTGAGTACAAATAAACAACCTAATTCTGTACCTCAAGCTTCTAGAAAAACAAATCAAGCCCACTGCTCATAGAAGGGAGGTAATTATAAGGATCAGAATAGAAATTAATGAAATTGAGACTAAGAAAACAATACAATTAATGAATGAACTAAAGAGTTGGTTCCTTGGAAGAATACACAAACTTGATAAAGCCATGGCCAAGGAAAGAAAAAACTCAAATTCATACAATGAGGAATAAAGAGGGTGAAACTATCACAGATGGTCATCAATACCTACTTTGGAAATCTTCACTCACTTCTTCTGGAAAACACCGAAGAAATGGACACATTCCTAGAAACAAGTGAATTTTAAAAGCTGAATTAAGAAGATATAAAAATTATAAATGACCCAATATCGATTACTGAAATTGAAAAGGAAAGTGCATTTGACTGTGATCATTTCATTTGTAACTTTGTGCGGATGCAAGTGTCTGCCATCACTAAGCCTCGTTTCTTGTCAGTTTTGTTGTTTGCTACACAACGTGCCCTATAGGTAAAATTTAAGGATGTTAAATTTCATTTCAACTTACACTCTCAGTTGAGCTATTCCAAAATCCACTGGATTCAAGGAAACAAGCTCATGGCAGAGGAAATCTTGTTCATTTAATATCATGTGGCTGAGTACAGGGAAAGAGTGCCAGTAAGAGAGATTTCTTAGGTGATAATCTATGTTTTCCTGAACATTTTAGTCAGTTTTATTAGTATCACCATTTGATAACTCCAGTCTAAATTACTAGTTGGTCTATTTCTGTGTTTTCTTTCTTGGATATTTAGATCTGCTTTTCTGCATGCATGGCAATTTCAACTGAATGGACAGAAGCATGTTCTTTGAGAGAGAATTAACCTTTTCTTTTAGAAGACTGAACAAATCACCACGAGGAAGCATACTGGGATCTGTTTTTTTTCCTACCCATTTTCCCAGGTCATAGTTTCCGATCTCAAAAGTTTTATGTTCCCAGGACTGTTAATCTTGGATAAGGCTGTAAGCCCAAGTAGCTCTTAGCTGAGAGACTGCTGATTATTTGCTCAGGTTTCTAAAGCATTCTAGAGGACCCCTCAGGAATCTTCTTTCTGCTTGGTTTTCCTGAAATATTCCTCACAGAGGTACAGGGTGCCTGTGCAAATAACAGGTGGGGAAATCTGTACAAGGTGCTGAGTTGGGTTCAGGACTGATCATGTCTTCTCAGGATTTTGGTTTTTTGAGCTCTGGAAAATTTGGTTAGTCTCTTCAGAGAGCTCTTCCTACAGTGGCTTCTCATATTTTGTCATCTCTGGGATTGTTCTCACGGCCATGGTTTGGTTGAAGCCAATTGTGAAACATGCACAGGTAGATAGAAATTGCTGCATGGATGACTTTGGGTTTTTAAAGTAAAAGCTAGTTGATTGCAGGTTATATATCAAGCATGTTTTACTAGGTCAGTTCACCTAATGTTTAGTGTGAATAATTCTCTTCACAGGTCCTTTTGTAACTTATTTTAGGCAACATTGAAAACTTGTAAATAGCATTCAGGTTTTGCTAAAAAGTCTTGTGATCTTTATAGGCTGTATTCTCCTAATCTTCTTACTCTTGATTTTATATCTTTCTAGAGATTTGATACTAATATTTCCCAATTTAATAAATGATTTTGTTTATGAAAATTATTTTGAATTTACTGTCTTAGTTGATCGATAGCATGTAGTATCCATAGGTATTAGGTTAGGATGTAGAATTCAAGAGAAATTGTCTTGTTGCTAAAAACTCACTAAATCTCTTTTGGTATAACAATGTCATAAACTACCAAATTAAAATAAAATTCAGGCAATAGGGTAATGATCATAGGGACTTCCCATGAACATAAGCTGTCTCATAATATGCATTTCAAACCAGGTTAGACTATCCCTCAGCAATCTTATTCATCCCTCATATATTTTGAGTAATATTTATATTCAGTTTAAATGTTAGATCCAATTATGTCTTAGGAATATGACAATAGGACTGTATGTATTCAAAGATACATCTGCCTCTCATCATAGGTAGTAAAGTAGTTTTGTGAACTGCTTATTGGTATGGAAGTTACTTATTACAATGCATTTTAAAACATATTGACTTAAATATACCACATAGGGTTTACAATCAGACTTAGTGGGACTCTCATCTAATTCTTGCTTTTTCTTCTAAAACTAGGGAAAACTCTCCAGATGTCCTCCAGCAATGACCAGTTTCATATCCCCCTGTCACAAAGAACCACAAATGATCTCTCTGAGATGAACTCCAGTGACCCAAAGTCATGCACCAAGGGGGATGAGTTAGGTTTTCATAATATCTGCTATCGAGTAAAAATGAAGAGTAGCTTTCTATTTTGTCAGAAACCAGTGGAGAAAGAAATATTATCAAATATAAGGTATGTGTTTGATCTTTCAAAATGAGTACTTTGTTGACCTACAATGAATCATGGGTTTTCCATATTTCCAATAATGTGTTTTGAGTGTTCGTGTCCATGTATATGTATAGATACACAGACATATAATTTCATGTATTTGGATAGTTTTGGAGTGAAGTGATGGAATTATTTTTCTTTTATCGTTGACCTTTTTAAAAATTGATATATATATATGTATATCAGAAGAAGAATGGAAGAAAAAATGTGGTATTTGTACATTGTGGAGTATTACCCTGCTGTAAGAACAAACTGAAGTCATTTATAGGAAAACAGATGCACCTTGAGACCATAATGTCAAGTGAAATAAATCAAACACATAAACTTAAGTAATTATGGTTCTTCTAATATGACAAAGCAAAAATATATTTAAAAAGAAAAGTAAAGCTTAGATAGAGGGATGTAGGGACATATATTTTTCTCAAATGGGTGGGGGATGAAGAAGGTGAGGGAGAGGTGTGGAGGGGCAGGAACGGGGGTGAGAAAAATGTTGGGATGTGTTATGTATGTGCAGTGAGTCTCCATAGTATGTAATTCAAACCTATACTAAAAAATAAAAACTGAAAAATAAACTTATGTGTCTATCAAATACATAGGCAGATGCACATTTTCTGTTCCATTTCAGTGGACAGAATGAGGGTTTATACATATTCATGAACATATACATGCATGCATTTATATCCATATGAAATCCATGAAATCCCCTTAATTGACCAATTCTTCTGCATCGTTTCACATTTTTCAAGTTTTTGAAATCTCAAACAAAACCTGGCTCCCATTGTATTTATTATGCTTACTAATCTGCTTGGTCCAATTTTATATTCCTAAATAGAAGCACTTCCCAGCCTGGGTTGTCTACTGGGTCCTTCCCACCCTTGTTCCTTAAAGCTCACATGTTTGGAAGATGAGCTACATTAAGTCAGCTTTCTTTTAAACCACTGACTAATACACAGCCATGAATTCCTTAAGATTTTTTGTCAGGAAAGTAAACCTACTGTATGGTTTCAGCAGAGTTTTTATTCTATTTTTTTATCTTCTGATTTTTCCCTGATTCTTGCTAACCTAAATGTAGCCATCTTTGCCTCATTTGCCAATTGTTTGAAACAATTTCCATAAGTTTTTGCAGTTTTTGAGGTATCTCTAAACATATCATATCATGCAGGAATACTGTGTTCTAGGCACTCTAGTCTGACACTCTATCTTCTTATTAGTCTAATCTGCTGCCCATACTTCCAATAAAGATTTTATTCCCTGGATTCCCTTTTGGTACCTTTTCATGAACTTTAATTCTTTATTACCCTGGACAATCATATGTTCTATTATAGTTTTGGGTATACTATCTTTTTTTAAATTTTCTTATTATATATTTGTGGGGAATTGGTACATGGACAAAATACATCGTACTTCTCATTATTCATCCCCTTTTCCTTTTCTCCATATCCCTCCACCCATCTCTTGATTCCCAACTTTATTCCTTGCATGGTTGTAATAGATAATACTTACATGTCTTCTGAGGGGTTGGCACGTGCACATAATACATCTTCATTCCTTTTGCCAACCCTTTTCTCTGCTGGATGGAGGCCATGTTGTATACTGGACTAAATGTCCATGGTCTTGGAGTCTGTTGCTCCTTTCTCTCTTCAGGATTTTTCTCATTCAAGATTAGGGTAGTTTTTTAGTTCCCACCTCTGGTGTTCCATGCCATATGGAAGCAAAATGTAGTACTGCCTTGGACTTAGTGGGTGGCTGTGTCCTTGCATCAGTGGATGCAGTGTTTTGTCTGGGGACCTGCTTGATCATTTGGGTGAGGGGTGTTTTTTCTCTTGTGCATGTCTTATTTTTGTCATTTTCTGAGAAAGAATAGGAGAAGATATCAAACTTTTCACTTTTTTTTGAAGGTATCATCTACCATCAAGTTGGTCAGTTGGTAGGGTCCTCTGTGGTCATGTGCTGAGCTGAATCAGAATGCACAGCTGGCTAGGAGTGGGCATTTGGCTGCAGCCAGGCATAGAATCCACCTCCGGTGGCTGCTCATGCTTCTTTTCCTGTGGAAAAGCTCCTGGTGACTCCCTGATAATGGATTTTTACTCATATTTTTTATTCATACTTACTGATAGTTAAATCCATTCTTTCTTTGGATGCATCATCTTTGGGCTCACTGAATAGCTATTGATCTTTCTGTGTACCCTTTTATCGTTTTCCATAAGTTTTTGGCTGTCTGGTTTTCTCTTCATCAGTGACATTGGATAAGCCTTTGGGGAATTAGTTCTTTTTGGAGGCATTTTGTTGCCTTGTTTTCTCTTGTTTCTCTGTGTGTTTGCAAGCGTGTATGTGTGTGTGTGCATACACGTGTGTGCATACACGTGTGTGAGTGTGTGTGTGTGTGTGTGTGTGTGAGTTGTGTGTGCTGAAAGTTGGTGGTCAATTGGAGGTCAATTGGAAGTCTGTTGCTAGCATGAAGAACTTACTAGGTACTGTATTTTTTCCATTGTTTTGAACTTTGCTTTGTTTGATTTTTGATGTTTACATATATTTTAAATCTATTCATATGAATAGGAATAGACACAGTCTGTGTTATTTGAGGGAAAAAAATCCCTACTGATGTTATAATATCAACAGATTTAATGATATATCACTCATTAACATTAAAACTTTTTAAATAATGTCACCCTTTTGTCAGTGACCTACAAGGAATACAGTAACCTATAGTATCTCTACCAGGTAGATTGAGATTTGGGGTGGAAGTGGAGGAAAAAAGAGAAAAACAAAGAGGATAAATTAGAAAGATGAAAAGGAGATAACAGAAATTATAATGGAAATAAAGAAGTAAGTTGATCATTGTTTGTATTATTTTTGTGTCTTCAGTAAATTTCTGGTGGAGTGGAGTTTTAGGGTATATGTTAGGGAACAGAAAGGACAGAAGGAGGGACATGTAACTGGAAATTGAGGGAAGCTTTGAGAATGTGAGAACCTGATAATAAGCTGTTAGATACAGGCAGTCTAGGTCCTCTGTTTACAAGTTCCATCTGGGTTACACAGACATGCCAACAAAGGTATTATTTAGGTTAAAGAATTAGTTAATTTTCTTCCCTTTGTACATATACTGACATATCCCATATATAGGCATAGAATATATAATATATGTTACATATAACATATGTTAGACAAATGAGGAAAAAGAAAGAGGGTAGATAAAGGAAAAATAAAAAAATAGAAGAAACAAGAGGGAAATAATTAGAACTGCATGTACAGTGGAAAGAACATTAAAGCATCCTCACAGGTCTACGTATCTTGCAATGAGTCACCTCTTCTCTCAACATTCACAAGTGAATCTCTGACTTATAAGATGGATCAGGGTGGCTGTTCTGGCCTGGCTGTTTCTCACACTTCTGCCCTCTATAAAATACCACAGAGTGTTCTTCTTACAATCCTTCTGCATTTGGCACCTGCTGGTTTCAGGGCTGATTTCCCCCTTATGAGCTGTTTGATTTCCTGTCTTTGGATACAGATGTTTTCTTTCTGATCATTTTAGAAGCACTTATATTAGGAAAGATGATGTATGAAAAGGTACAAATAAATACAAAAGTTATCCTTTATAGTATGTTTTTGCATTGGTGTCCAGGATAAGATCACTCAGAGAAATAGATTTTTCTATTAATGGCTTGTTCCAGATTAACTGAAATTTCCTTGTCTATGTCCAGAATTTCAGTGGCATACCTTAGTCAATTAGTTATGCAAAATGTACATTTTACCTACTCTTCTATTTGCCATTTTACGATTGTGAGAGTTCAGATAAAATGGACAGGAAGGGCAAATCCATTCTGAGAATAATTGTCTATTCCAGTCATAATGAAGCTCTGCCCTTCCTATGATAGAATTGTACAATATAATCAAAGAGCCTCAATGTCACGGGTTTACATTCCTTCACAATGGGACCATACTGGGACCATAGGTTTGGTCTCTGCTGCAGCTAGATAAGGTGGTCAGCAGTGGCCCTACCACCTCTCAAATGGTTGTCATGTTATTCAACCCATGCATAACCTGCCCAAACTCTCATCTATAGACTTACAAAATGACTCACCCACCATCACTGTATTTCACACAGTACTGCTTCTGAGTGAGGAACTCAGTTTGCAAGTAGAGAGGTGCAGTAATGGGCTTATGCCTCTGGAATCCACTGCTCTAGTGTTGCTCTTTATCATGGGGTAGCAAGTGGATTGATATAAAGGTGCAATTAGATTTTAAGATACATTGAGAGTGACAGCGTTTTAGAAAACCATTGCAGTACTGGGGAAAGGTTCTCCTGAAGGCTGTGCGTACTTCTAAAAAGTGTCCAATATGTGGTATATTTTCTCCTGCAGCAAGGATTAATTGTTTTTGTAATCAAGTGGTGGAAGATTCGCCCTTACTCCCAGGGATAAACTAGTAAAAGTTCTGCTTCTTATTCTTGGAATCTGATGCTCAGTGGCCCTAGAAATCTTAGTTCCAGAAGAAGCAATGATTGTACAAGGGAATACAACAATGATTCCACTGAACTGGAATCAACGATTTCACTCTGATTCTTTTGTATATATCAAGCCTGAATCAACAGTATTTTAAAACAAGTTGTGTTGTTGAGAAGGGGGATTCACCCAGACTATGTAGGAGAAAGTGAATTAATCCTCCACAACAGATGTGCAGAAGACTATGCTTGAAGTGCATGAGATGGCTTAGGGTGGCTAATATTACCATGCCAATCATTCAGATCAGTGATTATCTTAGCTACTTTCTCATTGCGAGGACATTCATAACCCCCACTATTTGCTTTCTTTTCTCTGCTTGTTTTCCTTTTGAAACTTCCCAAAACCTAGCCTTGAAAACTTCACTTATTTTATGACCTGTGCTTGTGGTATAGGCACCTAGTTAGCAGTTAGGTCTCAAACAGAGTGCGAACTTTGACCAAATCCCCCCAAAACCTCCTCCTCTCCCTTTATTGGCCACAAAAACTAAAGGGATAAGTGGCTTTGTGAATACTGAGATGCCTCCCTTCATGAACTTATTCATTCCATGATTCTGTTCTTGAACAAGATCTGTCGTGAACTGAACCAAATTTCCCCATAAGGTTCAGAGTAAATAAGATAAATGCATTCTGAACACTATGAATGTGATTGCAAACTGATTTTCATTGGGAACTGAATCGAATTTTCCCAGAATGTTCAGTGTAAAGAAGACTAATGTATTCTGAACCCTGTGTATTTTTAACCACAGCAATGTAATACAAAGTACAGTTCAGGGAAGTGTGAAGGGAGAGAACACTGACCTGACTCAGTATTGCTCTGAACGTTTGTCATCTTTCTGACCACTGTACACATTTACCATGATGCTTGCTCTGCACTTTCTTTGGGGCTGTGCTAGATCAAATAATACTGGATGCACTGCACATGATCTAAAGCTCACCAAATGCTCTTTAGAGCATGTGTGCATAGAGCTGTCTGCAACCACTCTCTCAACTAGAGGAAGCTACGATCATGTGCCGGAGCACAGAAGATGACCACATTTATGTTCCTGTAAGGAAGACGACCATGGTCCTGTTCATCACCCAATGCAGAGTTCATAAAGGGAAATAAAATTTTGCCAAAGGTGAACCAAATTGCTCACAAACAGAAGAAGCATTTGTGAACCAAGTTATTCATGAAAGGAAATGAAATATCCTGAACCATTTTTTTTAGGTTGTGACTGAAAAATATCTTCACTTTGTGTTCTAATCTTCCATTAATCAGCTTTTTACTTATACCTTGATTCTCACTTTCTGTGTATAATTTCATCAACTGTACTAAGTATATTCAGTTAAGACTTTGAATTAGTACAATTTTGTTTAATGTGGAACAGTAAGTCAGTCTATTTTTGTGGTTATAGTGGGATCATGAGACCTGGCCTCAATGCCATTCTGGGACCTCCAGATGCTGGAAAATCTGTGTGAGTATCAAAGAATGTATAGGTCAGCCTTGCTTGCACAGTTTCAGTGTTCTTTTCAAAATCACTGTTATGTGAGCTGGGATTTTTTTCTGTATTTGCTGTGACTCTGGTCTGGTCCTAGGTGTTAGGGATAATGTCCAACTTGTGAAAGACCAAAATGTCTTATTGGTTAGGTTTAATACAAGGATGGTATAGAGTGATGGGTTTTCAGCAGCCAATATTATGAATCAATGGAGTGTGAAAATACATGGATAATATTTAAAATAGGAGGATGTGACTGATGTTTTATGTACGGTCATGAGTCTTGCATGAAAGAGCACACTGCCTGGGTTGGAACGTCCAAGTTTCCATACCAGGTGGACAGTTTGGGAGGTCTGTGCCTGATAAGCCAGTGATTATATGTTTTAGTTTAGTTTTGGGGGCTTTAATGTGTTCCATAATGAATGTATATATTTAGATAAGGCATAGAATTTCTAGATTAGTTATTTTTTCTTATGTGAGGAGAAAGTTTGAGAGATATGGCCTATGTTTTGTGGATGGAGCCCCCCCCCAAATATATATCTTTCCTAGGTTGTTAGATATCTTAGCTGCAAGAGAACATCTGGAAAAATTCTCTGGAGATGTGCTGATAAATGGAGAGCCTCATCCTGCCAATTTCAAATGTTATTCAGGTTATGTGGCACAAGTGAGTATTACTGGGTTCGCATTCTAGATTTCCTCATCTTTATATGGGCAAATGCCTTAGTTTATAACTTTCAGCTGATTATAAACATGCACATAGAACCAAGTTTATTTACACCAACTTTCAATAATTATCCATTAGATTTCATGTAGTGTTAAATGAAGACGTAGAGCAGATATGGACTATGACTTTGGAGGACAGTGGTGTCCATTGTACTTGGTATATCTGTTCCAACAGGGTCTAGTGTTGTGCTTTCCTTACTTTTTTCTCTCTCTTGAAGATGTTCTCAGCAAATCACTGTGGGAAGGAGTCTGAAAGTGCTTGTTACTCTTGTTCATGAGATAGGATAAAAGATAATAAAAAGTTAAGAAGGAGACATGGAAATCAACATTTTACAATTATTCTTAAAGAACAAAATTATGTTTAAGAAAAACTGCAACAAGACAAGTTTTTGTTTCCCTGCTTCTGGAAGCCACCTGATCTGGTACATCCTTCTTAATCCTTACTGAAATAGTGTCAAATTCCTAAAGATTTTCTTAAAAATAGTAGCTTATAAATGCCAAAGTCCCAGACTTGTCCCTTTCACCTGCAAGTTGTGTTTTCCTCCTGTCCTCCAAATAACATCTTTGGCAACAGACCCTCTCAACTTCAATCTCATGCAGGTTAGCCTGAAAGACAGTAAATTATACACATTGTAGATCACTTACCTTAAAGATACCCATTTCACGTGCCTTTCCTCCACGCTGGAGCCTGTCTCATTTCTTTGAGTGTGTGCACCTCCTTCGGGGTCCAACTTACAATCTGTAATAAATCTTATTCATGCCTATTTGTGATACATGTTAAAATTCTTTTCTTCAAGGCGTTTACCAAAACAGAGACTTATTATAAGAGAGCAAGACCATCATAATTGCCTATACTCTCTTTAGCTGTGCAAATATGGGTGAAAACTATTCCAGTGGTTTCTGCAGATGTTTCAAATGTGGTTTCTGTAATTTGTAGAACTGGATGGTCATTTGTAGCTAGAGCTCTGCTTTAGGTATGTTATGTTCTTGGATTAAGTTACATATGCTAGAGTGATGGATGATTTTAGAAAAGACTCAGTTTGTTTCACTACAATACCATTTGTCTTAAGGATGATGTCATGATGGGCACACTGACAGTGAGAGAAAACTTACACTTCTCAGCAGCTCTTCGGCTTCCCACCACCATGACCAATTATGAAAAAAATAAAAAGATTAATGAGATCATTGAAGAATTAGGCCTGCATAAAGTGGCAGATTCCAAGGTAATGTGATTAAAGTAGGTAAAATTATAGCCACATAAGACTTTCTGTGTATGAAAAATATGACCTTGATCAGTTTTTTCCATTTGTAGTCAAAGTTTCTGCTTTCTGTAATGGGGAGAACAGTGCCTAGTTACTTGAAAGAACTTTTGAATGAAGCTGGAAAATTTAATGTAAGAATGTTTCAATCCTAGGTGTGGAAAAAGCTCTAGAAAACCTATTCCTCCTGTAGTGGTTTTTAAATGATTCTCACTCAGTCTTATTGTTCTGGATCATTTGATAATTTTGCACCAACTTTTCTACTTGTGTTTTTCTCTTTTCAAACTTAGGAATTCATCTCTCTCTTTTTCTCTCTGTCTGTCCCTCTCTCAACACACTCACACATGCACAAGCACACGTGCATGTACACACACACACACACGCACACACCAGGAAAGTTTGTTCTGTTGTTTTTTACAGGTTAGTTTCTGGAATTGATAAATAATGAAATACAAGGAGTTTTGTTGAATCAGCTTTACCTGCTGTGGTTCTTACATTGTATTTCTATGGCTGTTCCTCTCCTTTTATATTTTCTTTTCTTTTTCATTATGGGCAGAGTCTTCTAAGTGAGACTCACTTTCAGGTTTTAGAAATCAACTTGTTGGAAAAACTAAAAATGAAAAAAAAAAAGAAAAGAAAATATGGGGAAGGGGACAAAGAAATTCCATGAATGCATATCGGAGGAATAAGTAGCCACTCTAGTTGAGAATTCCCTGTGAAGAAATCCTAAACAGTAATTTGGGGCTTTAGCTGAAAATGAACTGTTTAGATGGTAACAGCTGTGCTTTAACCAAATGGTGTGACATCCCCTACATAAATCAGTGAAAAACAGGGTTCTGCTAAATGCTGCTTCCCATGACAGTTGCTGAAAGATTTTCATGAACTGTTCTGGTTTGGAAAAATAACCCTGAAATGCCAATATTTACCACTTATATCCTTTTTAAAAATTTATTTTAAAGAGAGTAAAACAAAACATGACAAAACAGAGCAAAGCAGATTAGAAGAAAACATTTAAGTGACACAGAATTCAAAGCAGACAACAGGAGATCATCATTGGCTACCGTAATGTCTCTTGTTTTCTTCTAAATAGTTGTCTATATCTTCACACACAATGAATTCATACAAAACAAGATAATATAAAACTGATCAAAACAGAGTAATGAAAGCATTATTGCCTTCAGAACCAGACAATAGGAAAATCAACAATGGCTGCTGTAATGTCTTTTGTTCTCTTCAAAATAGCTGTCCATACTTTCATGTATGCTGAAATTAAATAAAACAAAATGAGCGAAAACCACTCTGAACAAACAATAAAAGGATTACTTGATGTCACAGCATGACCATAGGAAATCAGAAATGCATACCATAATGTCTTTTTCATAGCTGTTCATTGCATTACATATAGTGCAATTGATTCTCATAAATTGTTTAAGAGAGATTCTAGGCATATGTAAGTCTCTACATGTATACCTACCCTTTCTGAATTAGAGGGAAACACAACAAAAGAATCAAAACAAGTTACTAGTAAATAAGAAACAAAAAAGACAAGTAAATAACAATAGCAAAGAACCCAAAACAATGA
>PVJX010027404.1:0-24892 GCA_004027295.1 Dolichotis patagonum | reverse complement strand
ATCTAGTAGGAACCTAGTTAAGTAATAAAAAAGAAACCAACTGAGATGCTCCTAGTGGCATAAACCAGCAATGGCAACACTGTGATGCTGAGGTAAGACACTCAATTCCAGTCCATGAGCCCAGCCCGGGCAATTTAGTGCTTTAGTGAGATGCTGCCTCAAAAAGTGTTGGGTGGGGGAGAGGCCGAGCTGGCGATGTTGCTCAGTGCAAAGGTCTCCATTTTCAGTTCCTAGTAACACAAAAAGGAAGGGTGGGGGAGAAAGGGAGGGAGGGAGGGAGGGAGAGAAAGAGAGAGAGACAGAGTGAGAAAGCAAAGAAGGAAGGGAGAGAAAACAACACTTGGGAAAGAGGAGACAACAATCATCCCCATAAAAAGGCAAGTGTGTGACAAAATGGAGATGAAATGGGTAAATTGGGCTATGCACAAAGAATAATTGGAAAAAACTGAAGTAATAAATATGACGTGAATAAGAATAGAATTGATTTTATGAATAGTATATGAAAATATTTTCTTAATATTCTCTTGGCTTTTAGGAAAAGCTACTTTGAATTGAGAATGTGAGAACTAGCAGGCAAGGTTCCACAGGAGCAAAACAAAGATCACTGGTGTTCATGAAAGAAAATGGGCCGATAGTCTCCAACATGAGATAATACCTAGTTTTTTGTTTGTATTTGTTTTGTTTTGCTTCATTTAGTTTTGTTTATTGCTGGGAATTGAATACAGAAATAAGCAGAGGTTTTATCACTGAGCTACACCTCCAGCCTCCTAATAGCTAGTTTTTCAGGTTCAATCGCAAGGCTTTGAGATTTGGTGAAGCAGAAAAACTCCTAGGTAAAGCCTAGAGCATTGAAGAATTGCCAGCCACTGGTACTGGAATAGCACTATGTCCCAGCCAGGGAATGAGGCAAACAAATTTGTTCTTTCCCTAAGGCGTTGAGTAGGGGGCACATCCTAACAGAACCTGTGAAAAAACAACACTCTATCTGAATTTACAATATTCACATCATTCAGGAACTCCAAACCAGAGAAATTATTATTTAAAAGCACGCTAGGATCTTTAAAACGCGAAGAATTCTGATCAACATTTAATTGCTCTAAACAGATAACTTTCACAACTCAGGGGTTGAGACTGACATAAGCAAATAGGCTCACTAAGAACAGTAACACAGGAGGAAATAAATCACTATGAGCAAAAGTTAGCAGACATTGTGAACAAGAGTTAGACATTCACAAGGTAGAGATAGCAGAACAATCTGTACAAGAAGGTAAAACAGAGGGATTTAGTTTGATTAAAGAAGAAAAATAATAGAAATGATAATAGGTAGCATCCACAAAAACCAGAGGATATAGTTTTGAAAACAATATTGTCATTGAAATTAAAATGAATGGGTCTAAATAAACCTCATAGCAGAGTGACTATAATCACTGCCTTTTCTATTAAATTGTGCTTACGTGTGCTTCTTCCCAAATTTGTAAGATGTTATTTATGGTGAACCATAGTTCAAACACTATCGTACTAGAAAGAAAATACTCAAAATATGTGTTGCTTTTCAGTTCTTCAGAAATGAACTTCCCCTTGAACTCCAAAATTCTCTCAACAAAATGCATTGTCTCTTTGTTATTTCTACAAGTCTTTTAATCTTTTCTTATATCTTAAATTTCAGCAAGATAGGATCCACTCCCTGTGAAAATTATTTTAGCACTCTAAAATTGACAACAATAAACCAGAGCAAGAGGCGTGCCTCTTAATCCCCTGGACAGCAGAAGACCAAATCTTTCTTCTAGCTCCTGTTTAGTAGTTTTTTCTGTGTCCATGCTGGTAATGCTATCTCCTCCATAGGGACTAAGACCCTATAAACACAATAGATCTGTCCATGGATAATCACTGTCTCTCGGTGTTGACACTTCTAAAAAAATTTGCTCCATAGTGATGGGACAAGACTCTATTTCTATTACATCTACTCTACAATTTAGTTTCCAGCCCTCATCTCTGCAATTTAACCTTGGCTTTGTGCTTTGGTGCTCTTTACTAACCTTTAGTAACCTCTTCCTCACAGGAGGAAGTCGTAAGTCAGCCATCAGTGATTTTCTCAAGTCCTTCTGTACTATATTTTGCAGAAATTCCTAGTATTTGTGGCAAGCTCTAACATGAAAACTGATAAACAGCCCCACTTTTGTAAGTAATTTTAATAAGTAGTTGAGAATAGTTAAGTGCACATAGTGTTAAAACATTACAAAGGCCTCATCCAACAAAGGTGTATTTGCGTTAAGTCTCCATTTCACTTAAGGATGTCACTTAGATACTAATCTATTAAAGTGGCTACCAAAGCTGTCTTTACGCTTACACTTTTATCCCAAAGAAGTTTATAAAATTTGAAAACTCCACATTAACATTTGTTGACAAATTAAAATATTTATTCAGGTGATGAAAGGAAGGGGCAAAGCAGAAAGTGAACGTAAGACTGAATAATGCCAAACAAATGAAAAGCTGTGGAATGTAGGGCATACAAGAATCAAGATAGATAAAAATAGCTGCCTAATTAATGTTTGCTTATTATACATGGGTATTTACACAGAACAAAGAGGGTGGTATATCTGAGTAAATCAATGAATTCTTAAACAAGCAAAAAACCCATTAAGTGTACTTTACTCTCTTGAGAGACAATTTCAAAACACAGGCCAGTTCTTGGTAAAGTAAGACTGATTCATTCAGATTACTACAAAATCAGGGTCGTGCTGAGAAAAGAACCTTAAAAAATATACACTCACTACTACAGTTTACGTGTGTCCCATCAAAATTCAGATTTTGAACTCCTACCCCCCACAGTACCAGTATTAGTAGATGACCAGTGAGATGTTAACCTTTATCAAAAGTAGGTTGGAAGTGCCTCTGTCCTCTCCACCAGTGAGGGCCCAGCTAAAAGTTGCCAGCGCCAAACCAGAAAGCTGCCCTTACCAGACACTCCACTAGCATCTTGTTTTTGGATGCCTGAATTCCTATTGCTCATTAGCTATCTAGTTTATAGCAATTTGTCGTAGCAGCGAAAGAGCACTGAAACATCTAAAATTGTACAGTGACTTCGTGTTTTTTGTACCTCACCTAAAGCTAAGTCCTTCCTAGTTCATAAGGATCAATGTGCTTCAAAAGTGAATAAACCTGATTTTTTTTTTTTAAAGGAAAGAACAATACTGACAACAGACTCAGTTCTCAGTAGTACAGGATTCTGTACACCAAGCATATTATGTATTTAAGAACTCCGGCGCTGGAGTTTTACTGGGAACAAGGTTTTCCTCCTTTACCTGTGACTGTTTACTCATCTGTAAAATAAGAACAGTATCACAGACTTCACAAAGTTGGTAACGAGTTCCAAAACCTCTAGGCTCACAGCTGTATATACAGAACTCAACAAACGGCAGTTGTGCTAATGGACTTACTGAAAACCTGGCTGAAATTTTAGGTCTTCAATTGCTTCTACATAGTTTTTCAGGGTAAGCTGAGTAACTGTCTTGCACCTAAGCCCGGCTCTACACAAACTTTCTCCGGGTTGAGAACAGTTCTAGGAAGCCAAATTCTGTTATCCTCTCTGCACATGAAAAGACTCGCTGGTCAGAAGCCAGGGAGGGGGATACCTAGAGCCCCAAAAGGCCAGCACCTTCCTAGCCCAACAAAAGACAGCTTGCACTTTTCAGGAATCCGAGCGGTGCAAGATGATACACAACTTCTGAAACACAACGCATACACTCCAATGGAGACACTCAATGAGACTTTGGCGGTACCTTCGCAGAGAGCGCGGGACAGCCCTGCCAGTCGCTTGAGGGGCGGAGCCAGCCGAGCCGGAAGGAACCTGCAGCTGGGCGGGGCTCAAGGGGCGGGGATAGGGGCGAGCGAAGCGCGAGGCCCCAAGGCAGAGGGGCAGAGCTGCCCAGAGAGTGCCGGACGCTGATGTCAACATATATTGCTTTTTTCTTCAGTCTCCAGGCTTTCATCGTTGTAGCCTAGGGTCTGCTGCTGTAGAGATTCTCTTTCTTATCGCCTTCTCATTTTGATCTTTCGACTGGAGACAAAAAAAATAAAACCGGAAATCAGGCAGCTACTAGGCACCAACACAGGAAATATGTTGCGGAGGCGGGGTCCTTCGCTCGCGCCGAAATTCAAAGGAATAAATAGTTCCGCGCAGGTCTGGGACTGCGGCTGGTGTGTTCGCTATGATCAAGTTGGCTTTTTAGCCCCCTAAACTAGGTAAGGTTGGCTTTCTCCCCGCCTCTGGGACGGAGAGAAGCTTTCAAGGCGCCCCAGGCACAGGCTGTCTGCGCAGCGCCCAGCCGGCTGCGGCCTAATTGGGTCGGCGGGAGATGGGAAGGGCGGGAGGCGGCGTGCAGCCAGGAAGGGCCTCAGCGTTAATTAGGGGTGGAGATACTTCTCTGGTCTTGCACTGAGACGAGGCTGTGTAGAGAGAAATACACTGGAGGGAGATGAACGGTCTGAACACAGGCTAGTGGTTGGAGAATATGAGATTCATCTTTGAAATTAGGGCGGTTATTTGAGATACAACAAAGATTCCACAGGCTTGGAGAGACGAATAAGTGCTGTTTAGTGTCAAGGTTAAGTCTCCTGGAGAGGGAGAGAAAGGTCCAGTGCGGAAATGAGTGGTTAAGAAAGATCTCTTACATACGCAGGTCTTAAGAAGAATCTCAGTAAAGTAAGATTTGCGCAAATAAGTAAGTACAGTAACATTAGCCACGCCAGTAGTAGAAGAGCACTGGGCAAAAAGAAGGTAGTAAATACAGTAATCAGTTGTCTTTAGTGCGATAGCCAGAATATGCTAAAAGTGGAAGACAAAACTGCAAAAATAGGAGCAAGACATAAAGACTTTCCTGTTGAGTGGTGGAACTTCTAGATAGTGGTTAGCTGTTGTGTGATTTTAAGTAGGAGGAAGCTAAACTTTAAGTTGGAGAACGTAGTTGGGCAAGTGGCTATGTCTGTTCTGCCATTCCTGTTTTAGTGTCAAATACTCATATAATTCTAGGTTTACATTTTATTTTATAGAGACCTAGTTTGTGGTTTGTTTGATTTCCAGCGGAGATTCACTGGCCCAACATAGTATCGGAAAATGCATATTAAGTCAATCATTCTTGAGGGATTCAAGTCCTATGCTCAGAGGACTGAAGTCAACGGTTTTGACCCCCTCTTCAACGCGATCACTGGTTTAAATGGTAGTGGAAAATCCAACATACTGGACTCCATCTGCTTTTTGCTGGGCATCTCCAACCTGTCTCAGGTAAAGTGTAAACTTTCTGATTTGTATGAATCTGTTTGCAAGGGAATCCTGACTAAACAGTGGAGAACATTCCTGATACTCTCTTCATTTACATATCTGTACTTTTATATGAATTATCTTGTACCTTAACACAGTCCTTTAAAGAACTGTTTATTATCCCATTTGGTAGATGAGCAAATGGAAACTTAAAAGAGTTACTGCCTAAGATCTATCCTATTAAGATGTTTGGAAGTAACACCCAGACTAGGAGATTGTGGTTTTAAAGACATCTCATTTCACAGTGGGTACCATCTTTTTATTCCCCACCTTTGGTTAACTGTGCCTTTTTAGGACATACTAGTGGCTTGGATGGCTAGTAAAATTCATAGGTACTGTCTTCCTTTAAATCTTGCAACTTAACTTTTGTGAGAAATTAATAGAAAACAATTCAGAGTTGGAAGGGTACTGTAAAGAAAGACACCCACTGGAGGTCTTCCTGTTGTCCTTGCTGTCTTTGCCAGTGAATATGACCATTCTCATCTACTTGTCAGTTGTTAAATGGATGGGTTTTCCACAGCAAGAAACCCAATTTTAATGCTCCCTTATACAATATGGATTTTTATAATTGATAAACTTACTTCATTTTAGGTTCGGGCTTCTAATCTACAAGATTTAGTTTACAAAAATGGGCAGGCTGGAATTACCAAAGCTTCTGTGTCCATCACCTTTGATAATTCTGACAAAAAGCAAAGCCCTTTGGGATTTGAAGTTCATGATGAAATCACAGTAACAAGGCAGGTGAGTGGCTCTTAAGTATTTGTGTACCCCAGGAACTTTAAAGGCAGATTTGTTATTTGGCATTATGGCCTTGCAAAGAAGTGTGGGAGACAGTTTATGAGGAAAAATTGATGCATCAAATATTAATTGGAGTCCTTAAAAATATTGTACATAGTCATGCACCACAGAATGATGCTTCAGTCAATGAAAAAGAGCGTTTGTGACATTGGTCCCATACCATTATATTGTCAAGTGATGTCGTACCTGCCTAGGTTTGTGTAAGTAGACCTATGTTTACACAGTGATGAAATCAATTAATAATGCAGTTCACAAGCATGTGGTGCCTGTGATTCAGTGATTTATGCATGTATTAAAATTTTGATCATGAAGTTTTCAACATTAACCTAAGATTGAATGAAGTATGTGAGGTCTTCCATCCAGTGTAAGCGCTCAACTGTGCTTGAATCTTGAACCATACTTGCATGTTCTCTGGCTGTGCTCGAACGTATGAGTTATCTGAGACCTTACTCTCATCTAAGATAACTGTTCCAGTTTGGGAAAGATACTATTGAGGTTAGGAGACTTATCTGTGGTTATATAACTAGTTAGCAACATGCCTAAGTTAGAAACTAGTTGTCCTGACTCAAATTAGTAATCATTTTGACCACAGCATACTTCTTGCACTACTTACCCAGGATTAGTTTTGATTATGGTTAATTGGACTGAACAAGTAAATGCAAGGTAACATATTTTATAATTTATCATTTATATTTTTAAAATGCTTCCTTGTTAGGTGGTGATTGGTGGCAGAAATAAATATTTAATCAATGGAGTAAATGCAAATAACACCAGAGTACAGGATCTCTTCTGTTCTGTTGGCCTGAATGTTAACAACCCTCATTTCCTCATCATGCAGGTATTTTGGTTGAATTTTTTCTATGTCTTTCATAATGGTTTTAATATATTCTTAAGTTCTTACAATAGGATGAGTGCTCTTTAGTCTTTTTTATTTACATTTATTTTACTTTTATTTTCAGTTTTAAAAGTTTTACCTTATTGTGCTATGTCTGGGCACCTCTTAAGAAATACTAATTATAAAAATTTGTCAGAATAAAGTCATTTGAAGTATTGAGTTAAGAGCTGGGGATAAAGGTCAGTGGCACAGTGCCTGCCTGGCCACAGGGTCTTGAGCTCAATTGCCAGGACCAAATAAATAACTGACTTAAAACACTTTAAGATTTTAAACATAAAAATCTGAATTTTTTTTTCCTTACAGTTTTAGGCAAATGAGTTTTAGGCAAATCAGTGAAGACTGTTATTATCTTGAATTATTTCTTCACTTGATTCAATCAGCTGTCCTTTGAGAGAATCACAGCAGGGTCAGTGGTGCAATGCTGCTAGGACCATGTGTTTGTCTGGTCTGTGTTGGTATAACAGAAAATCAGACTTTCTGATTTTATGTAATAGAGATTATTTGGCTGATGATCCTGGAGGATGTGAAGTCCACCAGCATGGGATAAGCATCTGATGACAGCTTTGTCATCCTGGGGTGTGGCAGAAGGCCAAAGGGATGTGAAAGTAAGCAGTGCCAAACACATCTTATAAAAGGCCCCTTAAACACCGCTCCTCTTCTGTCATCATGAATAACCTTGTGACAATAGAGCACTCCGGACCTAATCGCCTCTTACTAGGTTCTGCCTCCCAGCCCTTGAATTGGGCATTTCCAAGATGTGAACTTTGGGAAGTCCATTCAGATTATACCAGTAAAGTGTGTCCCAGTTTGAAAACTGGAGATTCCTTCAAATGAATCTGTATTCTAACTAATATAATTCTCAGAGGTTTGGGTGTTTTGTTTGATTTGATGAGTTCAGTCTATTTTTGGCATTGCAGTAAAATATTCCATTTGAAGTTTAGAAATTTGTCATCTGTTTTGTGAAGTTATCTTGGAGGTATATAAAAAATTGAGAAATATTTACTATGCTAAAATTTATGTACATATTTGTTTTAGAAGTAAATGTTTCAATGTTTCTGATATCAACTACATGATCTGAGTTAACTTTGTTTCATTCGGTAAATTTTATTTATATCATTTAATAATTAAAGTAATATAAGTGGTAATTAGGAAAGTGAACAGCAAAGTTTCAAAATTCAGAAACTGTTAAGTACCTTTGGTTACAAGTTTAACAGGAGTAACATCTTTTCATGTGTATAAGCAAAAGACCTTCCCAAAGATTAGTGTATTGACAGGTAACAGCTGAATAGATTACACTGAATGCCTTTTAGATCATATTTTCTGTTATTTGCTATCATTATAGTAAGTTTTCTATTTTAATTTTAGGGTCGAATTACAAAAGTGCTGAATATGAAACCTCCAGAGGTAAGAGTGGTATTTATGAGTCATAAAAATGCTAATTGTTGATTTTATTTAAATCTCCAATAGAATTAAAAATCACTTGTTGCATTAAAATTCTTGGAGACATTATTTAAGAATGCTAATAAAGAGAGTAGGTCAACACCACGGTAGTATTAAGATTTTGACTGTATAAAGCAGCCCTTCTTAACTGGCATGCATGTTGGGATTAATTCCTACAGAAAACATGACAGGAAAAGATTTTTATGAAATTAGTTTTCGTGGAATAGATTATTAATGGACTTAGTTTCTTTGGAACTATCTTGAAAAGAGTTGTAATGAAGGAATTAATATTTTTATATGAACCAAAGGTTCTTTAGATGTATTTTTCTATTGAGAGCAGCTAATAGGACTGATGATTGGTAAAAACAATTGTTTGAATATGGGTCATGCTTATGTTCCTTAAATAACATCTGAGGGGAAAACTGTTAATTTGAAACCTGACAAATACATTGACATCATAGTATATCCTCAGAAAGAAAGTCCTTTGGAGCTAGGAATTGATGGTGAATAGAAGCATCTGGAAAAAGAGAGTTAGCAGAATTGCCCATTTTATGTAATTATGATTGATTAATATTTTGTATTTCAGAGGACTTTTCGCATATATTGTTTTCTTTAATTTTTGACGAGACATCGGTAATGTGGGTGGAGAACCTGAGGCACAAAGAAAATTTAAGTTACTTGCTCAAGTTCGCAACTCATATGCCGTAGTTCAGAGGCTGATGCGTGGCTTGCTTCAGTTTTGTTAGCTAAATGGCTGAAGTGTGACTTGAGTGAATTTTATTTGTTTCTCTTTTATGGATCTCAGTGAGTTACAATTTTGGTAAGATGCTTCGTGAGGACAGTCTATAAATGATATAATTAATGTAAATTGGAATGAGGCACATTTTGTTAGAAATATGACATTAATGCATGTTTTATTCCAGATTTTATCCATGATAGAAGAAGCAGCTGGAACCAGGATGTATGAGTATAAAAAAATAGCTGCCCAGAAAACTATAGAAAAAAAAGAAGCAAAGCTGAAAGAAATTAAGACGGTAATTAAACTAATATAAAGTACTTTTGGAGAAGGATGCAGTACTGGGTTTTGAGTTTTTGCTGTAAGGAGAAAAAAAAATTTTTTCCCTGCAGTTTTCTATATTCTTCACACTACTAGTCTTTCTTGTTCTGTTTTTTTTTTGTTCTAGTGGTGATTAAACCCATGATCTTGCCCCATTCTAGGTATAGCTCTGCCATTGAGCTATATTCAAACCATTTTTGTTTACTTATTTTTATTTTGAGACAATTGCCCAAGCTGGTCTTGAACTCATGATTCTCCTGCCTTAGTCTTCCAAGTAGCTTGTGGTATACTTGGTTTCTTAAAAAATTTTAAAATGATTTAAAAGTTTTTAACATAATGAAAATTTTGATTTTTCCTTTATTTTCTAGATACTTGAAGAAGAGATTACTCCAACCATTCAAAAATTAAAAGAGGTATGTATGCTTTTTGGGTGAAGACAGCTACTTAGAATGTCTCTCAAAATTGGTGCTGTATCCAAAATCATGCAAATAGGATGAAGTGTGTACTATTTCTTAGAGATTTTTCTCTGAGATGAAACAGGGAGTTAAAATTGTTACTCCATGTCTTGGCTTAATGGTTGTAGGGCATATGTATTTTCTGTTCATGATTTTGGAGAATGATCTTCATAATCTGAGAAAATGATGTATCAGATTTTAATTTTTAATCTTTTGTTGGAGACAAGTCTGACTTCCCTAGATAATTTGAATTACTGGAACAACATTTCTTAAAGCTATGGCATTCTTAGTGACCTTCACTGGTAGCGTAGATTACTTCTGTGATAATGGTAACTGTCCTGTCATTGCTCTCAAGGCATTTTATGGGAAAAGAATTGAAATAGAAGTAGGTTTTCTCTATAATGTTTGTACCATCTTGTATCATGGAACTTGTCAATATTTCAGTGAAAGAATATCTTATGAATGACTGTTTTTATGGATACCCATAAAGGAATTTGTTAAAAGCCCATTTAAAATTTGGTGCTGTTTAAGGTTATCTTCTGAATCAGTTTAGATGATACTGGAAAAACTGAACAATTGCAATCTTAAATATATCCCCTTTATCTCCATTATTAACTAGAAACATTAGCTCAGATATGTTCAGCTTTCATTTCAGACCTGATTTTGCCTGATTCTTTCTAAATCAAGTACAGGCATTCCTCATGTAACAACTAGTTACGGTCATGTCATTAAATGGATTGGTCACTAAATGAGGAATTGTATATAGTATGTATATTACAATATGCAGAACAAAGAAATGTTCAAAGGAAACTCCAGGTTGGAGACTTTGCTTTTATTTGGATAACCGTTAACTGAATTACTATAATTATAACGGAACATAAAACTACAGTATTGAACTGTCCAACAGCAAAAATTATGGTACAGTATAAATGATGCACTGTAGTAAAAGAAGACATGGAGGCTTTGTAAACAAGACATACAGAACTGTACCAAAAGAAAAGGGGTCGTAAGTCTAAACAGTGCTTTGGTCATAAGTCTTGTCATTAAAGAGGCAGGTCTGTAAGTATGGATAGGTGATTTAACCATTGAATTTATTTCTTCATCAGAAAATTAGGTGTTTTACTAATTATTTAGTCTGCTTCAGCAGATCCTTAATGTCAGTCAAGTTTGTCATGTGTGAGCAAGTGCTTTTGGTGTGCTTGAAAGAATGCTAGGTAGACATCATGGTAATACTGCTACAGTGCTCATTACTACTACTTTATGGATCTTGTGGTCACATTTTCCTTTGTTAACCCCAACTTCCTAATCATATATATTAGAAAAATTAGTTACATAGGATTCATTCGATATAGAATACTATCCAAGAGCCCTATTTCTGATGGTATTTAAAATTTCCTAAAATTAAAATGCCATGGTGATTTAAGACAGAATCTACTGGGTATAATGGGAAATCTGATATGTGTTGCTATGGTTTGATTCTTTCCACATTTCTTGAAAACTGTACATTGTTGTGTATTTATTATTTGTCTTACAGGAAAGATCTTCCTATTTGGAGTACCAAAAAGTAATCAGAGAAATAGAACATTTGAGTCGTTTGTACATTGCTTATCAATTTTTGCTGGCTGAAGATACTAAAGAGCGCTCTGCTGAGGAGTTAAAAGAAATGCAGGATAAAATTATAAAACTTCAAGAAGAATTGTCTGAGAATGATAAAAAGATAAAGGCCCTTAGTCGTGAAATAGAAGTATTGGAAAAACAGAAAGATAAGGTCAGAACACATAACAGATAATATGTTTTGTCATTGGGCTTTTTCATATTGACTTGTTAGTGTAAGATAATAAAATAGCTTTAAAAATAGATATTTCATATAGAAATCATAGAAGAACCCTGTGACACACGTGGATTTTCAGTAATTTAATCGAGTTATGCACATTGGATTACAGGAAATTGGGGGCACACTCCGCGCTTTAGAAGATGCTCTTGCAGAAGTGCAGCGAGTTAATACTAAATCTCAAAGTGCATTTGACCTGAAGAAGAAAAATCTGGCAAGTGAAGAAAACAGACGCCAAGAGCTGGAAAAAAATATGGCTGAAGTAAGTAAGAAAGCTTAATTTTCACTAATGGCTAGTTGTCCATTCCAGTAATATTTAGTAGGTACCTACTGTGGATTAAGTCCAGTTGTCTGGACTGGTTATATAGTAGTGGAAAACATGGTCCAAAGCCCCTGCCATGTGGGTCCACTCAGGGAAATGATGATGGAATAAGTAAAAAATAGGACGTACTGGACAGCAATAACTGATGCAGAGGGAAAGGGGATAGTTTAGAATTTAAACTGGTTAGCTATTTATTTAAATGTAGAATCACTCTTCGCTAAGGTACAGACTTGAATGAACAGTTAGGGTAGTTAAAACAGGTGCAGTATGAACATGATCAACTTGAGATACCGACTAAGTATTTTGAGGGCGATTCTTATTAGGTAGCTCACTGCATGAATATTAAATCCAGTCTAAAAATATACAGATCTGGGGTTAGTCAGTGTACAGTTTAAATTCATGAGACTGGATAAAATATAAGTTATGAGTGTAAAGAGTTGAAGAGTTGGAGTGCTGGGGTAATCAGCATGTGAAAGTTAGGGGACATGAAGAATGAGCAAGGAGATGAAGAGTATGAGGAGAATCATGTGAGTGTGTACATACATCAAGAAATTTTATGAAATTCTGAAGGGTACAGAAGTAGGATTTTTTTGGTTTTACACGTGGTAAATAACATGTAGTATTGATGGAAAAAACCTAGTAGGAAACCAGCATTTATGATTCAAAACAGAGAGATGGACGAATTGTTGACATAAGGTCCCTCAACAAGTAGAGTAACTGCTGGGGTGCGGTTTCATACCGCCTTTGCAGAGGGTAGAAACAGGTCAGACACAGTAACGGAAGAGTCAGGTGTATAATCTCATGTGCAGGTAGGTGACCAGGTGTGGGATAGTCTGGAACGGAGTTCATGGAAGTTCTCTTGAGAGTAATTCCATTGCCCCAGTAAAACATGTATTTGCCTATTTATTAGAAAATTAACTCCCTGAAGATAGAAGATAAAGTATTTCTTTATAGTGTCCTGTTAGATATTATTGCACAGACATAGCTGTCAGTTTAAACATGGTGAGAATTCAGACAGCTTCACAGCACTGTGAATGTGTGCTGCTTGCACTCAGTTTATCATTTCTGTTTCAGTTAGGTTTTAAAGCTTTAAATGTGTGCACCTGCTTTGGTTTGGGCTTATTTTTCATTAAGCTTGCCAGGCCCTTAAGCTTCATGCAGGGCCACTGGTCGCTCTCTTTTGGTCTCCTTTTCTGCATCCTGTTACTCTTCTTGATCTCTGAATGTGAGCATGCCTCAGGCTAGCACACAGATTGTTTTCTCTTTCTTAGCATTTCATTTAGCCCTGTGGCTCTAAATATTGTCGGCCTTACATGTTGATGCCTTCCAAATCTAAACTAGGTTTAACTCTTGCCCTGAACTGTGCAAAGCAGATTTTTTGTGCACTGGTTATTGACTGTTCTGAGTCCAGTAAAAAAAACATATAAAATATTATGTGGATTACATATAGCTTCAGCAGAGGTCAACAGAAGTCTTCAGTTTATTGTGAGCTGGTTCCACCAAGGCTAGGAAAACTTTCCTTGAAGCAGATGGAATCTCATCTGCATGAGGGTAACAGCTGAGGATCTCAGAAAACCGTAAGGCAGTGGTGCCCTAAGGCAGTGGTGCCCTAAGGCAGTGGTGCCCAACCTTACATTGGGCTTTTGTATCATTGAAAGCACTGAAAGGTTGACATCTGGCACTTAAGGTGATATGAGGTGCCATGCTGAAGACTGGAAGGACATCCTGTCTCTAGGAAGAACAGGACGAATCCTGGCTGAGGCAGCCATTCCCCCTTCACTCAGGGTGCTCTGTGGCCAGCACCCTCGATGGCTGTTCTTGAGAACTACCAGCCAGAAAAGGAGCAGTTGGGTCAGTCCATGACCACCCAAGAAAACTATCCTAGGATCCAGCCCCTGACCCAAGCATACCCTTTAACAAAGCTGAGTCTGTTGGTTATGCTGGTAGATCCTTCCAAATCCAGAGCAGAAGAAAGTTCATCTTTTTATTTTGATGTTACACCTTGTCCCTAGCGCAACATTGTAGAGCTAAAGTCAAGATGGGGACTGTTACGGCAAGGGGTTCAGCCCTGCCTGGAGAATGATTTAGCTCACATCCAAGGATCCAAGTGCAAACTTGTTAAAGTGTTCAAAGAAGGATCCTACAGGTAAACCACTCTCTGCAGGTGGTGAACTTGCTTCTGGATCTCATTTGCCTGTGTTTCCAAGCTGTTTATGCAGGTACAGAGGATTTCAGCATTCACATACACTCTTTCCAGTTGGGCTCACAAAGTTTAGAGCAGCGATGCTGTCTTCACAATGGTTGTTTTGAGAGTATAGTGATATCTGGATGGCCATGGTAGTGGCATGTGTGAAAGCAGTATCTGCCATGTCAAGGGCAGGTTTCTCACACTTATCGCAATGTGTGTTTCTCAGGATCTCGTAAGTGAATCACTTAACATCTCCCGGTAGGTCCCTTGTAAACCTGGTGTACAGTTATAAGCTGCTGCTCCAATGCTATGTCACATTCCTAACAGTGATGATTAGTGCCACCTCCAGTATTCCCAGTGTGCATTATCTCACCATCTGCCAGCTTTTCAGACATGACATTGCCTATTTGTATTTGAGTTAACCCTATATTGTCCATAGAAGAAGTTGAAGCTCTTGGATCTATGTAGTACCTTTTTCTTCATTTCATTGTTCAGTACCCTGGGGGGAAGCACTGGCATTTGCCAGTTAAATCTCATTGATGGCACAGCTGCACAAGCTCACTTTCCCGTGTGCAAATCTGTTCACGAAGCTCCTACACAGAACTAGCATCAGTCCAGTCCCTATATTCATTAGTACTCCTGGGACACTTTTCCATTTGCATACTTGATGGGACATTATGCCTCAGAGTACCCTTAAGATTCTTAAGGTTTCATAAATTTTGCTTGTGGCATTTTTCCATAAGCAGGTAACACCGAGCACATACATTGACCTCGCATTAGGATGTTCAGTCTCCCTCAGTGCTCATTAGGAAGCATGGGGTTACTTTTCAAAAGGAATTTATCTGGTAGACACCTCATGCAACTTCTCTGTCCAAAGTCAGAGAGGCTGGTAAGTGTCAGTGGTATTTAGTCTATGATAGATCATTGTTAGTCACAGTCAGGAAGGCCATTTTGCCTTGTCTGATAGCTGTTACATTGTAACAGTGTGTTTTATAACATACATTTATGTAGCAGGCTTTTAGATTTAAGAGTTAAGTCTTGCTTTACCCTTATGTTGGAATAATACTTTTGTTAAATAACCAGTTGAGTTTTGAATGGCTTAGCTGACAGGCAAAAGCAAAAATGCCTCACTGTTAAGGGCTGCTTTCTTAGCTTATAGCTGGTGTGAGGGTATGTGGTGATGTTCTGTGTTACAAGCAGCCAAAATACCAATGCCGGTAATGTACTTCACAGAGGGAATCATGTCATTGAGCCCAGATGCCCCGTCCCCTGTAATAACTGTGAGTTGCTGCCGTCATCCCCAAACCCCCCAGTGTCATCAATCCGTTTTCCCCTAAGACAGTGGTGGTTAACATCCAGCCCACAGCAGGCTGTTTGTACCATTGAGAGCTCTAAAAGGTCCATCAAGAGACCTGAAAGTACTGCCATATAGGATCCGGTATCCAAGGAGTCCTGAACAGTCTGAATTTCCTTATTTCCCACTCTAATCTTTGACAGGCCACTGTCCTCTCTGGGGTACTTAAATGCAATATTCCCATTCCTGCTGTAGCACTGAGCCGTCTGAAGCTCAGTGTTCCTTTACCACACAAGTTTATCGCTGTACGTGTATGATTTCCTGGCCTTTTCCACATCTGTCCTTTCGGTAAGTGAGTCTCCATGTTCTGTGAAGGCCTGTGTGGTGTGTGCAGGTTCCCTCTCAGACTCCAAGATCCCTCTCCCCACTCTCTCTCTGGTGTTTTTCATAAGCACTCCCCCGCGCCAGGGGTCCTGTGCTGAACTCCGCATTCGCGCAGGTCTTTCCGCTTGAAGCCACGCATGCAGCAGTCTCCTCCTCACCCGTGAGGCAGTGTATGCATCTCACCTCTTGGGGTTCCGTCACCATGAAGCGTCTGCCTGGGTGTCAGCTCCTGCACTCTGTAGGCTTGTGTCTCTGATTGGAGCGGGGCATTGGTGGGTAAGGCTGCTCAAGCTTTGTCAGTAGGTCGGACTAGAACCTGTTCTTCATGCTGCTTGTGTGAAGCAGGTTTACTGTGTGCTGTTTTCCAGGGTTTCTATGTCTTCATAGATAGGACATTTCATATCTAACAGATTATGTGAAACATTTGTCACTCACGAGTAGGTACTAGTTGAAAACAGCTCAGGAAAGCTACCATGAGGAGTGGAGTCCTCTCTGTATGTATCCCCTTTTGATCTGCAGCGGAAGGACTCCAGAGAGCAGCTTGCCCTTGCTGCTTTGTCTAGCAGGGCGGCGTAAGTCTCTGGGGTGCAAGCAGGAGATGCTGTTTCTAGGAAGGGAGTGGAGCAGAGCACAGGCTGTGTGGGCCTCTTGCTTATTTCAGGGTGTTGCATGTTCAGCACATCCTGTAGTATTTGGGAGCTGCATTTGAGAGAGAGGGAGCACTGGGTTGATCCAAACGCCATCCAGATAATTGCCCTGCAGTTGTCAAATTTATTTGTCTAGATGCTTAACATTTTTACCTGGCTATCTTAAAAAAAGGTGTTAACTGTGATGGAATCATAGATTTCCCCACCTGGCCAAGTGTGGTGGTGCAGGCTTGTAGTCCCAGCACTCAGGAGGCAGAGGCAGGAGGAACTCTGGGAGTTCAAGGCCAACCTGGGCTACATAGTGAGTTCAGGGCCACACCAAATCATGTAGCAAGACCTTGTTTCAAAAACTAAAGATAAATAAATAAACAAATTTTTCTATCCAAACCTATTTGAATTGCTAAATTTTCCACGTCAGTAAATGGCACCACCATGCACCTAATATAGTCCTATAGTCCTTCTGGATTCCCCCCTTTTTCTCAAATGTCATATATAGCCTGTCAGCAGATGTCACTGACTTTAAAAGTATATCCAGAATACAACCATGTTTTAGTACCTCCATTACAGCCAACCTCTTTTGAGCCATCTCTTCCTGTTAGGGTCCCTACAGTACTGTCCTTATTAATCACCATACTTGTGATGCTTTGTTTTGTTTTTTTATAAAAACTGAAATGTAAATTGTTTCACATCACTTCATTCTTAAAATCCTTCAGTAGTTTCAATGTGATGCATATAGTTAAATCTAAAGTCTTTTTTCAGGACCTGCAAGCAATTCACATTATGATCCCTGGCTCCCTCCTACATTGTCTCACCTGCTTCAATCACAGTTTCTCAAACACCGAACAAGAGTCCTGGGACATACCAAATACAGTTACAACTGTTTGTATGTTAACTGTTCTTATAAATGCCATCTCACAAAGGTCTTCCTTTTTTCAGAAAGTAGCTCCTGTCACTTTCTGTTCCCTGACCTTACTTGTTTACCATGTCTTTACTTTACCTAGAATATAGGCTTCCAAAGGACAGGGTAATAGTCTGTGTCTTTAATGAGTTAGAACGGTATCCAGTATATAGTAAACACCTGCCTGAGAAGTATTTGGTGATATATGTGCTAATCTCAGAATTTCTCAGAGTGTCTCAGAATTTCTGATCACCTTTTTAAAAAACATTTAAATATTTTTATATTCTCATTTTGTTTTGGTACTGAGAATCAAGCTGTTGTATGCCACCCAGCTATACCCTGGCCCTTCTGATCACTATTTTGTAAAAGAGGAGGCTAGATTTTTTTTTTTTCAATGCTGGTGTCTTATATCATATCAAGTATCTGGTTACTATTAAAAATTGTTAAGTATTAGTGATACATTTTCCACAACTGTTTAATACTGAAATCGTGTGTGTGCACACGTGTTTGTGTCGTTTTCAGACAGTATCTCACTATGCAGTTCAGGGGCTGGCCTTGAGCTCACCTTGTAGCCCAGGTGGGTCTTGGACATGCAACCATCCTCCTACCTCAGCCTCCCGAGTGCTGGGATTGTAGGTATGCGTCACCACACCCAGCTGTTATTGAAATCTTGAATACTTGATAAAATATTTTCATATGCATGCCTTTAATCCTAAAACCTTTGCTTTTAGGCTGAGTGTAAGATGGCTATTTCAGTTTTATAAAATTTAGGAAGTAAGCTTTAGCTATAAGTAGTTTAAAATCTGCAGGAAATTTTAGTCCAATATTTCCCAGATTTTACTATCATACACAGAATGAAAATGTTTCATGTAATATTTAAGTTATATCCCAAAAACTTAGAGTGAATTTCAAAATGGGTATTCAATATGTAAAGAGATGGTTGTTTTCTTTAATTCCTCAAGTTGCTAGACAGTATAATAAATATATGGTATACGCATTTTAAAAAGCCTGTTTTCCCTAAGGTACAATATTTACCAATTTGAAATTCTTTCTAAAGGATTCTAAAACTTTAACAGCAAAGGAGAAAGAAGTTAAGAATATAACAAAGGAGCTGCAAGGCCTTCAGGAGAAAAGTGATAAAGATGCTGAGGCCTTGGCCACTGCACAGCAGCACTTCAACGCCGTCTCTGCTGGCTTGTCCAGTACTGAAGACGGAGCAGAAGCCACCCTCGCTGGTCAGATGATCGCCTGCAAAAACGACATAAGCAAGGCGCAGACAGAGGCCAAGCAGGTAAATACAGGCTAAGCGCCGTGTGATGGCTTCTTTTTTTAATAAGCTGCTTTTCACAGAATGCTTTGAAATTGTTACAAAATAATAAAGATTATCAGTTTAGTGTCAAGGAACTTGCTCCCTTAGTTTTGGTCCTCCATAGTACCTCATATGTTAAAATTCAAATATGTTGATTGCTAAATGTTGATAATGTTAGATTTTCAAGGTGTCGTAAAATTATCATCTCTCAGTTCATCATCTTTGGTCTCATCACTCAGATTTTAAATCTTTTCAATCTATTAAATGGTTTTCAAATTTATTGAGTTTATAGTGTAACTTAAAAGTCTTGCAAATAAGAGCTTTATTGGCAGGCTAAAATGCATATGCATGCGGTGTATACATTCTTTTATTTACTCTTTTTGTTTTTAGATGGGAAATTGAATCCAGGACCTTTACACTGAGCTATATTCCCAGTCCTTTTCTTTGTTTTTTTTTTTTTTTTTATGTTGAAGAGAAAATATTGCTGACATGCCCATTTTAGGTTTGAATTTGTGATCCTCCTACCTTAGCCTTCCAGAATGCTGGGATTGCAAGCCTATCCCATACCCAGCAATGTTTTTCTCATTTGAGGACTCAGTATAAAATGCGTGCATAAAAACATTTGTGTATTTATTAATCTTACTCAGGTTTTTCTATTAATGCATATTTGAAACTTTTTCTTCAGAAATTAGTTATAAAAATTTATAAAACCTCAACTATAGAAAGATTTTAATTACTCATTTTTTTTCTATCATTCAGAATATTCCTATCTAGACCTTAAAATAAAAGGATGATTTTAAAACATGCTCTCAGTCTTTTAAATATCAGGCTTCTGGCATTTAAATTTTTCTGTCTGCTTAGGAAATTTCTGCTTTATTTCTAGTGGCTGTTGATACCACTTAATGCACCTTCTCTGCTGTAATTAGACAGTATTCAGAAAGACATGCAAATACAAATGTGAACACTTAAATGGAAAGGAACTGAGTTGTGATTTGTAGCTATGTGCTGTGGCTTTAGCTAGCTACTGAGTTATTCTTTGATGTAAGTTTTCAACTTGGTTAATAGGTCATATTTATATGTGTTAAAAAAATATAAACTTCTATTGCAAGTTACTTAATGATTTACACTAATCATGTTACTCTAAGTAGTTTTTGGAGGAGAAAATATCATGAAATAATTGCTCTTTTGAAATACTAATCCAGTAAACCACACAGTCACATTTTTCAAGGCTGAGGGCTCTTAATTAAACCTGTCTGAATCTGTGGCCATTTAATTATTAGCACTATCTGCCTCATGTAGTATTACATTTTTCTATCACAGGCTCAAATGAAGTTGAAACATGCCCAGCAAGAATTAAAGAATAAACAAGTAGAAGTTAAGAAGATGGATAGTGGTTATAGGAAGGATCAAGAAGCTTTAGAAGCTGTAAAAAAATTGAAAGAAAAACTTGAAACAGAAATGAAGAAACTAAATTATGAAGGTTTGCCTTTTTCATATGATAACATGGGAAGCAGTAGTAACTGATAGACTCATCTAAGGAATTAAGACTACCTGAAACATTATTTACCCTGTGAATAGGTGTTAGTGTATGAATTAATTGTAAATATAGTCAGAAAAATAAATATAAAGCAGTCTTCTCAATTTTTGAAAACTCAGTATTGAAAATTTCCTTCTTCAATCACTTTAAGGCTCAGAAATGTCATTTGTATGTTTCTTCATGAGTAGGCAGTTTATATGTTGTTCCCAGAATGAAGATTTTGTCATTGAAAATGTCTCCTTGACACTTGAATGTTAAGCATGCTTTTTTATTTAGTATGGATCAGAAATTTGTATTTCACATCTAGGAATGCTTTGGAAAAAGGGGTTACTTAATTTATTTTTAACTCAATAGTTTTTAGACTTAAGTTGCAGTTTATTTGTGCTTTATTCCTCAGAAAATAAGGAAGAAAATCTTTTGGAAAAGCGTAGGCAACTGTCTCATGATATCAATAGACTGAAAGAAACATATGAAGCTCTCTTGGCCAAGTTTCCCAATCTTCACTTTGCATACAAGTAAGATACTTAAACTTATATTTTACCTTAGTAGTAATCAACATATATTTTTACTGTAGAAAATTACTGTAGTTTGCTTTTCTTTTATTAATGTTTTTTTCCTTAGTTTTGAAATGTTTCAGATGTTAGTTTAGGGATTTTTCTAAAATTTGATGGCTACTGATATCTTAAAGCCACTACTTACTTAAAATTACTACTCTTAAAGCCAGGTCATTAGAGTAATTTAACTTCAGCGCATTGTTTTTGAAATTATTCTATCTTTAGAATTAAATTTATTTTAGTGGTTTTTTTGTTATGTGGATTTTTTTATGGAATACTGTAATCCTGTTTTTTAAACTGTTTTTGTTACATTAAAAGCTTACTGAAAAGATTTTTAATTGATTTAAAAAGAGTAGCTGACTAGTCTATTGGGGACATTTTGAAATTTTTGTTTGGCAAAACTGTGTGATTTGTCTGCATTCATTCCAGTCCAGAAGTTCTTGATTAGGAAAACACACCTTTTCTGTTTTCTTCTCTAAGATTAATTCTTGTCATCATTTTGATTTTAGAGATCCAGAGAAGAACTGGAATAGAAATTGTGTGAAAGGACTTGTAGCTTCTCTGATTAGTGTGAAAGATACTTCTGCAACTATGGCCTTAGAATTGGTAGCTGGGGACCGACTCTACAATGTTGTCGTAGACACAGAGGTAAATTGATTTTAATGAAAGGCAATTTCAAATTGGTATTTCGCTTGGAAAATCAGGCTACCTGAAGAATTGGATACTTTGTTTTAAGATTCTCCCAGATGACATATTTGGTAACATTATTCAGTTAGCAGTGTTGTTCTTACTTAGAGGCTCACAAGGCACATTACCAATTTTAGATTGTCTTTTTCTGTGCATTTGTATTAAGTTTGTGAAATAATACAGAGAACAGAATTTTAAATATCTGTCCCCCATCAAAAAACATTAAATTTATCTGCATTTCTTCATTTCTCATTTTATATTCTTCAGTGGCATGTTGTTATTTAAGTAAATGTTACATAGTCTATCTTTATTAAATATACTTTCTTTTAGTGTTAAAATTTTTTTTGTATATTTCAGGTATTCAATGTTTTCATATATGTACATAGTGAAATGATTACTACAGTCGACAAGCTAACATAACCATCACCTTTCTTTAATTGCTATTTTTTTCCCCCTGTGATGATAGATTTCTAAAATCTACTCTGGCAAATTTTCATTACATTATACATTTTATCTGTAGAATTATCCTATGTAATGTGTGTCCATTGACCTACACCCTGTTTCTATCCATTCCTCTCCCTTTCTGTCCTTAGTAACCCTGCTTACTCCTTTCTGACTTTTTTTTTTAACATTCTTCATGTATGTGAGATCATGCAATGTGTCTATGTGTCTGTTTTATGTCACGTGGCAAACATCTATTCCAGGTCCATATTTAAGACTGAATAATAATTACTATGTAATTTTCTTAAGCTTTTGATTGTTTCAGATAGAAAGTACTAAGCATTTATTTGATTATGGATTCCTGAAATTGTACTCTTTACATTTTAATGTTTACTCGTATCATTTTTTTTTTTTAATTTCAAATGCTATTTTTTAGGTTACTGGTAAAAAACTACTAGAAAAAGGAGAATTGAAACGTCGCTACACTATAATTCCACTCAATAAGATTTCAGCCAGATGTATTGCTCCAGAAACTTTGAGAGTTGCTCAGAATCTTGTAAGTCTTATTTAGTTATGCAGAACTACAAATTTTGTAACTTTGTTAAAATTCTTTAAAAAAATTTTAAAAAATCAAGATTTGCTCTTTTGTAATTAACGTGGTAAGAGAATGGAAGTATTGAAAATCTAGAACTCCGGTTGATTTTTTAGACTTTAGTGTTAGCATGTCTTTAACCTTATGTTGAGTTGCATGAGTATCATTTGGTAGGGAAAATTATATTTCTCAACAGTTAGACTCTAACCTGAAATTCTTCAGTGTTTCCTTATGGCAGGAACACTTAAGCTGCCTACAGTGGCAGCCATTGTTTAAGGTATCAGTCAGTAGTCCAGAGTTGCTCTTGCATTGGAGTTGTTTTAGACAGCTGATCAGCGTTTGGACATACAGTGTAGTGCAGGTGACTTAAAATCCCAGTCAGCTTTTGAGGGAGATGTATAGTGGTATATTTGCTAATAAGAAAATAGATGTGTAGAAAGAAATATGTTTAGAAAACTCTCATGAACATGTAATACTGGATTAAATAGTTGAAGCTGATTGTAACTATAGTAAATAAAATTGTTTTTATTGACCAGGCATTGCAGTTGTGTGAGTTGAAAAGATAGTTCTATGAAATCTAGACATAGCATTTGCAATTAAGATGGTAAGTGAATATCCAGTGTCCTTATTGAAAATGAGAAGCTTTCAGTTAAATGATTTCCAGATTCTGTTGATGTGTATACGATGAAGAGAGGGAGAATGAATGCAGAGTAATTCAAAGATAGTATGTTGGATTGGTATTTCCTTTATGTGAAAAAGCACCTCTGGGTCAGGAAGGCTCAGGAAGTTCATTTAACTGTAGGTCAAGTTCCAGTGTTGCAACTAAATTGGGTTTTGAGTAACAGCAAAAATATGTCCTCCCACATTCTGTAGCCAACTCTGTTTAATTGTTACATTGTCCTGCCTTTGTTATGGTTCTTGGTGTTAAATTACATAGGGAAAATTTAGTTTTTCTAAAAAGATGAATGAAGTAGTCATAAAAAAAAAAGATTGTAAAGAGGTAGTTGGATCATACTAGAAGATGGAGTACTTTTTCTGTTATTTTTTACTTCCTTAATAATTGGTTGTGTTTTCATTTTTGTACTGTTATAGTATGTTTATTTTGTGTTAAGAAACCAAATTACTAACGACTGAAGCAAAACAATACAGTTTATTTGACCTGGGAATTACTGTACTTTGAGGAACATGTGCTTGCGTAGATAACAATTTCAGATTTAGGATGCTGCTATTTGCTCATCCGTGCTAAGAAGCTGTTATAATCTGTCATCCTTTAGCTAAATATTTCACTTGGCAATAGATCCTGTTGTGTTTAAAGTATAATTTTTTCCCTAAAAGTGTGACTTTATGTAGCTCTTCAGTAAATTTTTAAAATATTAATTAGTGGTAAATATTACTTAAACATCTGTCATAGCAGTTCTTGTTGGTTTAAACAAAGGAAAGGAGGTAATAATGTGCCATGGTACGTTATTTTGCCTTCAGGTTGGGCCTAACAATGTTCACGTGGCTCTTTCCCTGGTTGACTATAAACCAGAACTTCGGAAAGCGATGGAATTTGTCTTTGGAACAACATTGGTTTGTGACACTATGGATAATGCCAAAAAAGTGGCTTTTGATAAAAGGATAATGACTAGGACTGTAACTTTAGGAGGTGATGTGTTTGATCCTCATGGAACATTGAGTGGAGGTAAGTTTTGTGTCCTTTTGTCTTGACTACACTGTGGTAAGCAGGATGGGCTTCTTTATTAAATAGACTAAAATATTTAGGGATTGATTAGCACCAAGACTAACGCCAGCCCAAGTGTGATATTTAAGAGCAAATACTTATTTCCAAAGCCTTACTGTAAATCTAAGGGTTGAGTTTGAGTTTTGAATACCTACAGTGTGATAGGTACATAACACTACTGAGAAGTGACACAGTCCTCATGGAGCCCATACTCTCCTAATTAATCCTGTAGTTAGTTTTATTAACCTCAGATCTATTCCTATTTATTTTATTTTTTTTAAATTTTATTAAAAGAGGGAAAAAAAGCAATACAGAAAAAAGGGCAGAAACAATACAGAACCTCAAAAAAACCATAAATCACTAGTTGACAAACCACATACTGTCCTCCCAGAAATAGCTGTTCATGTTACAAAATTAAGGCATACAAAGTGAACACACAGTGAGGCTGCAAACAGTTACAAAAAAAACAGGATGGAATAAAGCCAATTGAGACAGTATAGTGAAATTGGCACAGAACATCACA
>PVJX010027403.1:0-24835 GCA_004027295.1 Dolichotis patagonum | reverse complement strand
ATTGCAATCCAGATACAAGGAAAAGGGGAAGCTAGAGAAAAAAATTTGTTTGCATAACAAAGCTCCACTGTTATTTGTTTGGCTCCCTCTTTTGCTACATCTGTCTTCACCAACATCAGCCAATAGTTTCTTCAGCCTTTCCACATGCATTCACACCAGTCACTCTACAAAACACCAGACCTTCATTTGGAAACTGGTGTGTCACCCCTTATCACTGTTGCTCTGTGGCTTCCAGCTTCTTGGACTGAACAGCTCTGTATCATCACGTTCTACATTATGGAGACATCTATTGTGAAATATCTCACCTCTTACCTTTTGAACCTAACAATTCTCTCTCATAGTCTTATAATAAAATATTTCATGATAGCATTATATTGGATAATATGCATAGTAACATATTGATTATTTTTTCCTCTTGAAAACCCTAAATGATACAGAATTTGGTTCAGAGAGTGATTCTAGAGAAAAAGAAGAGTAAAGATGAATTTTCTCAACTGATTTAGTGATTTCTGGAATCAGCTCTTTGATTTGATAAAACATAATTTTACCATGGTCTCTCCTTTAGTGATGTAGAAAAGACTGCTAGTGCCTAATGTGAAGTGTTTAAAGCATTATACAACTCAGAAGTGAAAGGTAGTCAGTGGTTCTTCAGCTGACAATTGAGGCAGTATTGAAAAATTGAGAACTAAAATGATTTCACAATTTTCTCTTATCATCTTTGCACAAAGCAATAAAAGAAAATTTCATTTCCCAAACTTCACACGTGGATAAGTGGCTTAATGTTTTCTAACTATGTCCTGAAGGAAAATCTTCTCTCCTATAGGCTTATGGACTAGTTGCTTAAACCAAAACACAAGCTCTCATCATAATATTGCAAGATTAGAGCAAGAATTAACACCTCAAATTCAAAGAGTCTATAGTTAAAAATGATACACTGATCAGAAAAGAATGTGGTCTGGTAAATTGGGAAGGTGTTTCAGAAGACACAAACGAGACTCACTTACAATATTCTCATGTGTACCCCAAAACACACTTTGGGTTGTTGATCACTTCACTTCTGAGTATGCTACATTATCATACTCAAGTCTCAGACTGTGTCTCACAAGGTGAAATACTCTACATGACCCATGAGAAGGCACATGATGTGCATTGAGTTTTCTAGTTATCTCCAGTAGAGGTTGAGCAAATGGGTATGGCAATGTTAATGGTATGAGATAATATACAAGGAAGATAAGATCAGGCTGAGGTTCCTGAAATGAGACCATTATGTCAATAGTGTATATTTTTTAATTTTTTGTCACCCATCATGGAACAACTGAAAAAGCTGCCTATTTGCATTATTAGCCAAAATCTGGGTCAAAAGAGAATCCACAGTAAATAAACTGGGGATGATGCTATTACTTCAGGTACTGTTGATGAGGGAATTTGAAGGCCAGGAACACATGAATGTTGAAGAAGATTTGCGATGTAAAACTCTGCCTCTATTCTGTGAGGGTTCAGAAGGTGTACCCTCCACTATACTTTCAGGAACAGTTTTATAAGGGAAGCATCAGAATCCTCAAATTTCTCCACCTTTGTTCTCTGCATGTCAAATTTTACAGTGGGGCTGTAGTAACACAAGAGATAAAATTAAATGCAATGCTAGTAAAAAGATTTTGGAGTGATAGGTGCCAAGTTGCAGTGTTCAATCATCACACGTTGTGGAACTACTGACAGTAATGGCAAGCAACAGCAATGCAATTATTGGAAAGCTCTGAGCCATGTAGACCTGTGGCACTTGTTGGTTAAACATAGTGACTTCAGAGGTGAAATACAGTAAATGGATACTGAGCTTTCATTAGATTAGTAAATGCAGAAAAATTGCAGGGAAAATGAACAAGACTCTGACTCACAGTGTGAAAACAGAGAATAATAGCTTCTAAACCAATTCCCAGGCTTCTATCACTTTGCGGACTGTGAATGCCTTCTGTAGAAGTGGTCACTGGCCCCTTGAAGGAGGACATAAGGGATCATAAAATATCTTGCTTTCATCTTCCTAGAGACATACATGATGTTTTCCTGAAGTGAGGATATTCTGGGACAGAAATTAATCACAGATGTTAAAGAATAACTTCAAACCTAAAATGATTAATAGAGATTAAAAAGTTACTAAATATTTGTTAGTGGAAAAATTCAACAGAAAGAATTAACAATTATAAATATGTACGCACCAAATACAGGAGCACCCGACTATATGACAAATACTAATGTGCATGAAAAGCCAAATACACAAGAAAACAATTGCAATAGAGGACCGTAATACTCCACTGTCACAAAACCATAGATGAACTAGACAAAAAGTCAGCAAAGAAATAATAGAACTCAATTGCACCAGTGAGAAAATATACTTAGTAGATGTTTATAGGATTTCCACTGAATCACATCACAATATACATTCTTCTCAGATGCACATGGGACATTTTCCAAAATAGATGAATATATTAACCCATAAAACATTCTTAAGTAAATGCAAAGGGATTGAAATTATCCCATGCATAATACCTGAGTATATCAAGCTTAAATTGGAAATTAATGGCAAAAAAACACTGCAAAACCTGAATAAATACATGAAAATTAAATAACAAACTTCTGAACAACCAGTGGGTTGCACGTGAAATTTAAAAAGAAATAAATCAATACCTACAATTCAATGAAAATGCAGATACAACATACAATAACCTGTGGAATGTAATGAAGGTGGTCCTAAGAATGAAATATATAGCAATAAATTGTCACATAAAGAAAATGGAATGAGCACAAATAAACAACCTAATGCTACATCTCAATGTTCTAGAAGAGGAAGAAAAAGTCAAACCCAAGCCTCATAGAATAGAGGAAATTGTAAAAATCAGGCCAAAAATTAATGCAATTGAAAGTAAAAAAAAAATAATGAATTAAAAAGCTACTTTCTAGAGACAACAAATAAAATTTATAAACCTGTAACGAACCTTATCAAGAAAAAGAAAGGAAAAAACTCAAGTTCATGAAATAAGGACTGAAAAGAGAGAAATCACTACAGATCCTATGGAAATGCAAAAGTTCATGAAAACCTACTTTGGAAATCTCTACTCATATTGGGTGGAAAACCCAGAGGAAATAGATTTCTAGAAACATGAAGTACTAAAGCTCAATTAAGAAGATATAACAATTTTGAACAACATAATATCAGCTACTAAAATAAAAAAACATGATTGAAAACTTAACAACAAACAAAAGCCCAGGTCCTGATGGATTCATGGATGAATTCAGAAAGAAATTTAGAGAAGATTTAATGCCAATACTCCTTAAACTCTTCAGTGAAATTTAGAGAGGAGTAGTCTTGCCTAACTAATTCTTGGGGGCAAGTATCACTCCGATAGGAAAACCAGAGAAAGACACAATCAAAAAGGAGAATTATAGGTCACTCTCATTAATGAACATTAATGCAAAGATTCTCAATAAAATATTGACAAATACAATGCAACAAATCATCAAGAAAATTATACACCACTACCAAGTAGGATTTATTGCAGGAATACAAGGAAGGTTCAACATAAGCAAATCAATAAATGTAGTATACCACAAAAAGAGATACAAAAATAAAAATCACATGATCATCTCAATAGACAAAGAAAAATCTTTTCATAAAGTCCAAAACCTGTTTGTGATAAAAAAAAAGCTTCAGAAACTTGGGATCAATGGTAAGCAACTAAATCACATAAAGGCCATTTACGACAAGCCAACAATTATATTATATGGACAAAAATTGAAAGCTTTCACACTAAAATCAGGAATAAGACAAGGATGCACACTATCTCCAGTATTAGTCAATATAATTCTGGACACTAGCTTGAGCAATCAGATTAGAGAGAGAAATAAAAGGAATAATGATAGGGAAGGAAGAAGTTAAAATATCACTATTTGTAGATAACATGATACTTTATATAGAAGACCCCAAAAAACCTCCATTAAATTACTAAAAATCATTTTATTGAAAATGTGATATTATAGTAGCCATTGATCATAGTTGTTTGGTTCAGGATGTCCTGTAATTCTTTCATTCTCTTGAATGGTTTTATACTATTGTGTTATGTTTGTTATTATTGTATTTGAAACTATGCTCAACTATAACAGAGAGATATTTTGATAGCTACTGTTAATGTCCAGTTGTCTTATTGTAAAGTGTTGTGTTGCTTATGTTGTTCTGATCTGCTTTGTTCTGCCCTCTTTTGTTTTATTCTCGTTAAAATAAAAAAATATGTAAAATCAATAAAAAATTACTAATAGGGGTAATAAAGCACTTCAGCAGTGTAGCTGGATACAAAGTCAACACTCAAAAATCAATAGCATTCCTGAACACAAAAAAAAATCTCCCTGAGAGAGAAATTATGGAAATATTGCCTTTCACAATACCATCTAAACAAATGGAATACAAATGAATGAACTTAATGAAGAATATAAAACACCTATATGCTGAAAATTATGCTACTCTAAAAATGGAGTTTCAAGAGCATATTAGAAAGTGGAAGGATATTTCTTTCTCTTGGTCAAGATAAAACAATATTGTGAAAATGACCATACTCCCAAAACTGTTATACAGATTTAATGCAACCCCAGTCAAAATACGATTAATATACATTACAGAACAAGTGAATTTAGAATTCTTAAAATTCATTTGGAAACAGAAGAAACCTAAAATATCAAAGATGATTCTGGGTAACAAAGGCAAGGCAGGAGACATCTCAATTCCTGACTTGAAATTATACTACAAAGCTACAGTGAAAAAAAATCATCATGGTACTACCAAACCAATAGAGCTGAGCATCAATGGAGCAGATTAGAAGATGCAAATATAACTACAAGGACACTCAGCCACCTTATAGTTTACAAAGGGGCTAAACATGTTCACTGGAAAAAGGATAGCCTCTTTAATAAATGGTGTTGGAAAAATAGGCTTTCCACATGCTAAAGACTGAAAACAGACCCATCCCTAACACCATGCACTAAATTAAAGTCAAAATGGATAAAAGATATAAATGTTAAAATAACGCTAAATCTCCTGGAAGACAAGGTAGGTAGAAATCTTGGAAACACAGGTCTAGGCAGACTATTCATGAACAAAATACATACTGCACAGAAAATACTTCAAAGAAACAATTACTGGGATCTTATCTTATTAAAATTTTTTGTACTTTAAAAGAAATAACCAACAAAGTGAAAAGAAAATCGACAGAATGGGAAAGAATTTTAGCAGGCAATTCCTCAGACAAATGACTTATATCCAGAACATATAAAGAATTGATAAACTGAAAACTCCCCAAATTAAAAGACCCTTTCCAAAAATGGGCATCTGAGATGAACACACAGTTCTCAGAGGAAGAGATACAAATGACAAATACATGAAGAAATGTTCATCATCACTGGTCATTTGAGAAATGCAATTTAAAACAGCACTGAGATATCATCTTCCTCCAGAAAGAAGAGTTGCCATCAAGAAATCAACTGATAACAAATGTTGGTGAAGATGTGGTTTCCCCACAATGGAAACCTGTAGTTCTCCACTGTAGTTGGGAGTATAGAATGGTGCAGCCACTGTAGAAAACAGCATGGAGATTCCTCAAAAAATTAGGATTGGTAGTTTCATTCAATCCAGGTAATCCTCTCCTTGGTATATTTCCAGAAAAATTGAAAAGTCATGTCACAGTGATATGTGTGCACCCATGTTGATATCAACAGAATTTGTAATAGCTAAATCTTGGAACATCCAAAATGCCTATCAACCACAAGGTGGATGAATAAGGTGTGGTATTTTTATGCAATGGAGTATTACTATGCCATAAAAAGAATGATCTTGTGGCTTTTGTAAGTAAATGGAGTCAATTTAAAACTATCCTCATAAGTGAAATAAACAAGACTCATATTTTTAAATATCAGATTGTCTCTCTAGTGTAAAAATAATAAAAACTGAAGCAGTAATACAATCCAAAATGTATAATAGATATGGTAAAAATGAAAGGGAAGGAAAGTGCTCTAAAAGCCATAACTGTATGTATGTTAAGTGTGTAAGGAGATAACCGTACTATTCATTTTTTGCTGGACCATTGAACAGAATGCTCTGCACTTTCATCGTTTGATTGTGAATCCACTTTTTATGATTTGATTTTGTAACTTGAACAACTCTTTGTAAGATGACAATATGTATTTTATCGACTAGTTATTAGTTGGTGTTAAAATTTTTGTGAAATTCTTTATGGTTTCTACCCTTTTTTCTGTTGCTTTTTTTCTCTAAATAAAAATAGAAATAAGAAAGAGTCTATGAAAGTCCATGAAAGTCAAGCAAATAATGGACTTTTAGACTGATTCACAGTGGGGATAATATGTCTCAGGGAACCCTGTGCTTGTTTCCCCAGATATGGGACGCATCCCTGGGGTACACATGCTTAATAACTGGAAAACTCACTAACATTTGTGGTGAGGGCATTTATGAAGGGATGGCCAAATGGGAGCTACCTCTACAGGAGAAAATGACCTAATGACTTTACTTCAGGATGGCATCCGTGTTGAAACAGGGTTTATTTCATTCTCCCTAGTGTTGGTTCTACCTTCTTCTCTGCTCTTTGTATTGCTAAACTTTCTCCCTTCTAACCCTGAGTGTTCTTCCCCCTGTAAGCCCTCACTTTCTTTTTATTTTCTGTCACTATTCTTTTCGATGTAGTCTCTTCTCCTCTTGACACCCTGTGTGTTTTCTCTCCAAGGATGTGTTTCCCATTGATTGTCTCATCTCTCTCTTCCCCACACTCTTACTGCAACTCCATTCTTTGTCTTGTGCCACCTCTCTGTTTGGCCTGTTCCCCTCTCTGCATTCTTTCTCACATCTGTCTTCTTTATGGGCTACTGTGTTCTCTTCCTCTGTGCACTATTTTTGCCACTGGCTCTGGTCTACACTGTGTCTGATTTTTCCGTTTGAATTATTGTTCCTGATTTTTGTATCTTTGTTCTCCCCCAAATTTCATCTGGAATTCAGTTTTTGTGTACCCATTTCTCATTTGTAGGTGTCCTTGTATTTTTACCTTTCTGTTTTGTGCTATTTTTTCTTTACCCTTCGATGTTTTTTCTTCTCTTACTGTTTTTATTTTCCACTTCCTTCTCTCCAGACATACATATGCACACACACACACACACACACACACACACACGCACACGCATGTTCTCCTCCTTGTTACTTTACATTTTGCTGTGTGTTTTGATGATACTATTCTTCCTTTCTTCTCCCTCTTTCTGTTCCTTCTTGCACCTATGTTTCTTGGATGCTGACTCTGATTTCACTTTGTTCTTTTTTTCTCTCCAGTGTTTCCTCTCTCATTCCTCTGCCCAACATCTCTTTTGTTTCCCTCTGGCTCTTCCCCATGTTCCCACACACTTTAGGTCCCTTCTGACTACTCCTCTGCCTCACCTTATATACATGTCTTTTGATATTTCTCTTCTCCTTGTCAATCTCTTCCTTTTGTCTGTGGTCTCTCCTGATGTACCTCCTTTCCCTCCTTGGTTTTCTGCAAGTATCCCAAATATCTCACTAGTTTTACATTTTGTATTACAAGAGATTTTCAGAAAGTACAATGTCAGAATTAGTAAAACAGAAATGCCAATAAAACTCAAAGTAATAAAAACAACATTTAATTAAATACTTGATATAAAAAGTACAATAAGTGCTCTTTCCATGTTATTCAAAATCAGTCAGTCTTCAAGGAAAACAATCTCCTACGAGTCCTTCCTGAGACATACAGGACCTGCCTGTCCTGTGTGTATAGATCAGGAGGTCAAATGTAGCCACATAGACTGTCATACAAACATGTAAACACATCAATACATGCAGAGGGACAGTGAGGATGAGATGTTCACAGATCACATACACAAATAATCTCCCGTGGAAACATAGCTCTGCACAGGGAGCAGACAGACAATTTATGCCCAAAGCTGTCTTGGTACTCAATAAACAAATCACACTGTTCACATTGTATTACATACCATCTAATTTTCAACAGCACTAGATACACATGAAATAATGACTATATTGAAGATTTAATAACATACCTTCTAAGACCAATATTTACTCATTATTCATTATTAATAAATATGAATCAGAGGCTTTTATTAAGGGTTATGCTTTGTTCCAATTTTCATTACAACAAATATCATACAAAATTGAAATTCCAGTAGAAAAAAAAAATGAAAGACCAGAAAGAAACAGTTGCTAAAGCATATAGATAGATGTATTGACAGATATATATTTATGAATATTTAAAAAATAATTTAGCTCATATTCTATATTTTATAACAATAAACATAATAATTTACACCATATAAACTTTGATATATTTACTCTTATGGTAAAGAACTAAAAACTTGAAAAAGATTTTAGAAATTTTACAGATATTTACAAAAATTTGATTTAACAAAGTGAAATATTGAAAGGTAAAATCAGGGAAGATATAGTTCATGGATTCATCTTATTTAGAGAAATCTGTAAAGATCTCAGAACTGACCAGTCTCCATTCTGAGTTCCTCCACAAGTGTTTCAACAGCTGCCCGAGCCTGCCCCAGAGCACTCTCATTCTTAGATTTTACAGACAGTTACAGCTAGGTTCCTGAGAACTTCCAGAAATGTTAGGAAACCTCCCAGAACAATCACTGCAGAAAATTAGACTTCTAAGATAGGCAGAAAATGGAGATGGCTGATCTAGAATCAGAGCAGCTTGGAATCCTCTCCTAGAGCCCTTTGACCACACAGGGAGCTCAGACAGCAGGAGAACACAGGGACCCCTGCAGAACAGACCTCTGATACTTCCGGTCTCCAAAGAAAAGTCCGCAGCATTTTTAACTCATGCAAGCTTGGGTTACCATGTTTGAATGACTGCAAGAGGGATTTCTTCTTCATTCAAAGGCAACATGGTACACACTCAGTAGTGTTTTCTGGCTTAGGCTCCAAGACCAGGCAAAGCTCCTAAGGAGCTGAAGATGCCACATGGAGTTCTGTGAGCAGTAGAGAGAAGAGTGCAGTTGTCTTCTAGAGGACTATTTGTGAGCAGCAGAAAGAGGTGCAGAAAGTCTTATCATTTAAATCTGAATGAGGAGACATTAAATAACAAACTTCAGATGTAAACTTACACCCTCTGCATTTTCAGAATCCTTGGTGGTGGAGTCTATACATAGCTCAGTGCTGAAAAGCAGGCAGTGCACAGTCTTTCCTGCTGTGATTCTCTGGCTCTGGCTCTGTGTTCCTTGCAAGGCAGATGCAGCTAACTCGGGCAGTGCTGTGACCATGGCACAGGAGCAGAAATGGGCAGATGGTTGGGAAACATCCATTTATGAAGGCGCCTATGGTGTGCAGGAAGGAACTGTGATGTCCAGAAAATGTTAGATACATCTGCATAATGGCAGAGGGAGTGTAGAAACACACAAAGACACTCACGAGGGCAAGGACAGTGTGTGTGGCTCTGGTCTCAGGAGAGGACCTGGAGGAGCTATGAGCCCTGTGGATGTGTTGGACCTGGTGCTTGTGCCTGTACAGGATGCAAACTATGGAGCCGCTGGCAAAGAGCATGAGTCCCATACACAGAATATCACTGATGGAGATCAGTGTGATACTTAAAGAATATAGACCTCTAATGCGAGGCAGATCAGAGCAGTATTCAAAGTCTAATTTATTTGTGATGTTTATGGTTTTCAATTTGCTAGTTATACTCACAGCAAAGCTAAAGCTCATCAACAACTGCAGGACCCAGCACAGGGCCATGCAAGTGCTCGTGTACTTGGGAGCTTTCCCTTTAAACTGTGCCCACTTCCAGCCTCTGGGGCTGTCAGTGATGGCCTGGAAGACGCTCAGGAGGCAGGTGCAGCCAAAAGATACACCTCTGCTCAGAACATGCACATACAAAACCAATTTGCATCCAAAATCACTGAGGAAGTGCTCCAGCCCAAATCTTGCCAGGGACTCTGGGATTCCTTTAGAGAGAATGACCAAGACTTTGGCCACCACTTGGTGTCTGAGAATCAAGTCTGTGGACCTTGGCTTGCATCCACTGAAGTGCAGAAATATGTTCTGACTTAAGAAAGAGAAATTGCCCACAGTTCCAATGACCACTTGGACAACGAATATTATGTCGATGTTAATATTCTTGGCCACAAGACTTTCATTTCTGTGTTCAATATTCATTCTGGCAAATGCAGACTTTCATGCAAAAACCTATTTTACCATTTTATGTAAAATTTTACCATTTCAGGTAAAATTTTACCATTTCATGTAAAATCACATATGAGACTCCTCTTTTACCATGACTTTTTCTAGCAGCTGCTTTCTGATGTAGATTTTCATTTGTTTGTTTGGTTATCGAGTTTCAGTTGTATCAAGTAGTTTTTACATTGTATGGATGACTGTAATGAACCTGTTTTATACTGTATCTACTTCAATATCCACTTTTATATGATTCAGTCAATATTTGAGTTTTTTTAGTGCTCATAGAAATTTAGTCACAGATGAGTTTATGATTCATATACAAACTCTTAAGGTTTGTTTCATTCACGAGTATCCATATTTCTGAATTAGTGGTATTATTATTATGCTTATTTCTCATACTTCCCTGTGTGATTACTTCAGATAATACATGCATATGTATCTCTTTTTATAATAATTTTCCATAGTTATTAACATTTATTGTACAGGTAATAGAGTATGAAGGAAAATTTTGATTAATTTGTTCTTATTTCCTCTAAATCAGCAGAACCAATTGTGAATGAAGAAACTTATGGAGATATCATAAAATGCATCTAGTTTTTTGGAATACTCCATTCTGAATAAAAAATGGCACAAGTATGGGTGAAACTCAAGTGCTAAGATATTTAGACAATTAACTATGTTAATATTCAAGAATGAGATTGGGTTGCTCCGTTGATTATTTTCTAATAATTAACACTTCACATATTATGACTTTTTAAATATATTAAGATTGAAAAAACTATGCCAAATGGAAATTAAGCCATCGAAGCAAGTGTATGAAGTAAACTGAAACATAACAGAGGCAGCAATGACATTTTTACAGAACTTTTTAAGCTAAAAGTATTACAGGGTTGACACAACACCAGCCAATGCATACAATAATTTTCTACAACACTTCACCCTCAAGTATGAAGTTATGATTCTTAATGTTCTTTCTATAGCTTCTAGAAGAAAAGTGTCCCCCCCAAAAAACGAAATTGAACTATTTTTACAAAGAGATAAAAATGAGTCATTCAATGAGCACATTATACTTGATCAGAAGGCAGCAGTACCATAATACTAAGTGCATTAAAGCAGACATTACAGCTTAAATGTCACTTAGCTTTGCAGGTGTAAAAGAATGAACATATAAATAACTTAAAGAGCAAAATAAAAGAAATAATTTCCAGAAACAAGAAGGTAATTAGTATGTTGCAAAAACCTCATCATGTACTTTAGCCCTCTGTTGGGAAAGTTATGTGATGGAGAGAGAAGAGATGAGAGGAACAGAATAAAAATAACCAAGATAAAATATCCATATGTATTAATGGCATAATTTAAATACAAGGAACATACAAATACACATTGCAATGAAAACAAAGATATATTTGTGAATTCTCTATGGCATCTTGAAAGACAAAGTATTACCCAAGTTATAGTCCTATGCATCTTGGAACTCACACTCCTTTCTATTTGCACCCAGCTCCAGCAATCAGGACCAGCAAGGGCTGGGAAAGAATCTGTCTACAGTCAGCAGGGTGCAGCATGGGGCTGTGGTCTCATAGTCTCCATCCACAGGCTCTGCCATAGTCTCCACCTACGTCCTGTGCATGAGGCTCAGTGCACACCTGCCTCTGCTTAAAAGCACAGGCTCCTCACTGGAGCACTGTCCCAGCACGGATTTCCCCTGTGTCTACTGTAGATTCCTGGTTGCAGACTAATAAATGAAACAGCCGTCTGCCTCCTTCATGTCACCAGATTGAGGACAGTAGGGTGACAGCCATATGGGGGTTGGTGCCTAGGGAAGGGAGAAGGCCAGACAAGGGATCAATGTAGATTACACTGTGACTTTAACTCCCTGTAGGGTAGAAACAATCAGTCATTCCATGGTGTGAACAAAAGTTTCGCACCTAAAGATGTTTCCTTAATTCCAAATTTCCAGATGCAATTAGAAGTTCTTGTCTGTGATGAGCCTCTAACAGAGGAGAGTTTTGTGGAGTTACTCACTTTCCATCTTCTCTGTACACATGATGTCCCAGAATGAGGTAGGGACAATGGAAATCCTGTGCCCTTAGGGACAGGTAGGAAAGTATGTGGGTCCCACTGGGTCCTGCAGTACTGGGAGAAGTATGTTGCGAAAACTTCATTATGTACTTTGGGCAGATGTTAAAACTTTTCTATCAACTGAGTTAGGAAGAGATATAGGGAGGCACCCCAGGGGGTGAAAAGGAAGAGTGAAACAAGAGACATCATCTGAACATGAGAAAAGAACAGATCAAAGCACTGGAGACCAATTTTTCAACTCTTAGAAAAGTGTAAAGTGTAGATCAAATGAGTGTTAAAGTTATAAAGAAGCCTGGAGACTCACATTCTCTGAAGTATTCAGCATGTTCCTTAGGAATCAGAAAAAGAAGTTCTCCATGGAGAATTAGTAAGTAAAATCAACTGTTTTGAAATCCTATGTATATGTATGTGTATGGGTATATGTGTGTCTGTTTACATGCAAATGTGATATCTCTTCATATGAACCCAGACAGAGATAATTTATATTTTAAAATCATATAACTTGCTTAGGGGAAAGCTCTAAGATATATATATATATTTTCCAGTAAATATGATTTTTTGTTTGTATTATATTAGATGTTCCTATTTAATTAAAATCAATCTAGATATAAGCAATTATTTAATGCATTGGTATTTTAATATACTATTAAATATTCACTGATTAGTAATTTTCTTATGTGGGAGAAAAATATTTACAAATATTTTTGTCATATTGTGAATATTATGATACCTCAGTTATCAAAGTTGCTTCATTCAAGAGTTGTGTCTGATCACAGAAAATTTTGAGAACTAAGCATAGTTTTTTCATAAGAAAAATGAAAAACCAAATAACTAGTCCTGAGGCCCCAAATTATACATTTGTATAATGCATGCATAGGACTGTAAAAAGTTTCACGGTGTTTTATTTCTTTAACTTTATTGTGGTTCCCACAATTTTTCTCTTATTTTTACTACAGTTTATCACTGACTCTCCCTGGAGCCATGGTTGCAATGTTTCACACAATGAACACCCAGAAAAAGCACAGTGGTGACTGTTTTCATGCACTGACACCAGTGCTGTCTGTTGTCTGACATGCACATCACTTAGAGTGAAATATCAGCACTGTGTGGTGAGAGGCAATCCGCTCTGCCAGCATAGGGTTTTCTAACTCAGATGTTCAAGGAAAATTATGAGTGCCAAGCAGAGTTCTTTTGAACTTTGTTGTTCAGCTGTTGGGAAGTTTGAGCTTGGAGCCATTTCACCTCTGAGGTATCACTGTACTTAATAAACAGATTTGAAGTATCAAAAGTGAGGCATATTGTTGGAATACTGAACACCAGTTCTGATAACTCTGACAGCATGCACAGAGCTGAGCACGTAATTCCAGCCTGATTTCCCAGTCCTAATCTTGTCTTTGGTGATATTTAATGAGCTGTATAACCTCCTTTATGCTAATCTACATGTAAAAAGGGAAATCAGTGTTAGGTTCTAACTAGTACTGTTGTCTTAACTGAGAAGATCTAAGTCAGAATTTAAGTTTCAAAACAGAAGCTTGTATATGAAACATTTATTTTAAATTCCAGACAGAAAGAACATGATGTCCATGAAGGCAAAATTTGGAATAATGTTTTCCAGGTTGCCCTTGGAATCCCAGGGTATGTTTGTCACTATTCTGTTCTTCTGTCTCTATTACTTCTGTCAATACAAGGTCAACATGTTGTTTCTCAGGCACTGGGCTGGCTATCTCATTGGTCTGTCTATCAAGAGGAATCTGGGAGGATGGCAGGACTTGGAATAAAAACGTTCTCCTGTGGTTGGGGATGTAGTTTTTCTCCTGTCCTCACTGATAGGCAGTAGAATGTCCTTGAACAACACTGTCATCTTGAGTGGTTTCTGGGAAGCCATCATCAGGCTGAGGGGTTCCATCTGGGCAGAGCTGAAAGTGAAAGTCCTACAGTACTTTGGCCTTTCTATCATCCTCTTCTGTTCTCTGAACGGAGTCCATACCCATGACTGACATAATGAACAACCACAAAAACACTATAGAACCTACAGTTTTTGGATACTGTTTGCCTGTATTCCTGAGAAACACAAGGGTACAAATTCTGCACCACTGATATTTTCCATGATGTTTTGTGTCTGGGATAAATGATCAGGTCTGAGTCTCCAGGGCTTGCATTCTTTGCAGGCACAGGCAACTGGTCCACCACATCTAATCACAGACCATTTCATTAGGACCTTCCCTGAGACCAGAGGTTCTCAAAGCATTCTCATCCAATGAGAGCCTTTGTATCCTTCCTTAGCTTGTCTCTCAAGATTCATGTATGTCAGACCCAGGTTTTTAAAAAAATTTTTATTTAAAAAGAAAACAAAACAAAAGAGAAAAAAGTGTAGAAACAATACAAAATTCCAAGGAAAAAAGAAAAGAACAGAATCACTAAGAAATCATTACTTGATAACTTACATACTGTCATCTTGGAAATTGTTGTTCAAGTTACAGAGTTAAAAAGGACAAAGTGCACATTCAAGCAGTGAGACTGTTAATAGTTCTGCTCCATGATCTAACAAAAACAGTAATATGTTCATTCATCTTACAAACTTAAACATACATGCAATTATATAATTTAGAGCATTTTCTTTTCCTCTCTTTTTACAGTAGCAATTACACATTTTGGTTTATATTACTCCTACATTTCTTATTACTTTTTACACTGGACACACAATGCAATATTTATAAATATGGTTCTTATTTATTTCACTAATCAGGATAGTCTTAAGTTGTATCCATTTCCCTATGAAGGCCTCAAGATCATCATTCTTCATAGCTGAGTAATATTCCATTGCATAAAAATAACACATCATTTTAATCCACTCTGTGGTTAATGGGCATCTTGCTTGTTTCCAAGATTTAGGTATTACAAATTGTGCTGCTGTGAACATGGGTACACATATATCACTGTGATATGAACTTTTCAGTTTTTCCGGGAAAATACTCAGGAGGGAAATAGCTGGTTGAAGGGAGCTTCCAATCCTAGACTTCTGAGAATTCTCCACACTGATTTCCATAGTGGTTGCACCAATCTGCACTCCCACCAATAGGGAAGCAGTGTTCCTTTTTCCCCACAGCTTCGCCAACATTTGTTATCAGCTGATTTCTTCATGGCAGCTATTCTTTCCAGAGTGAGATGATATCTCAGTGTTGTTTTAATTTGCATTTCTTGAATGACCAGTAATGGTGAACATTTCTTCATGTATTTTTTTGCCATTCATGTATCTTACATATGAGAAATGTGTGTTCATCTCAGCTGCCCATTTTTGAGCAAGGCCTTTGAATTGGGGATCCTTGATGTTTATCAATTCTTTATATGTTCTTGATATAAGTCATTTGTCTGAGGGGTTGCTAGCTAACATTATTTCCCATTCTGTGGATTTTCTTTTCACTGTAGTGGTGAATTCTTTTGAGGTACAGAAACTTTTCAATAATATGAGATCCTAGCTGTTGATTCTCTGGAGCATTTCCCGTTCAGTTTGCATTTTGTTCATGAATTCTCTCTCTACCCCTATGTCTCCAAGACTTTTACCTACCCTACTTTCCAGTAGATTTAGTGTTTCTGTTTTAATGTTTAGGTCTTTTATCCATTTAGACTTTACTTTTGTGCATGGTGATAGGCATGGGTCTAGTTTCAGTCTTCCACATGTGGAGAGCCAATTTTTCCAACAGCATTTATTAAAGAGGCTATCCTTCTTCCAGTGAACATGTTTGTCCCCTTTGTCAAACATCAGATAGCTGAGTATCTTTGTACCTATGCTTGCATCTACTTATCTGTTCCATTGATCTTCACGTCTATTTCTTTGCCAGTACCATGCTCATTTTAACACTGTGGCTTTCTGGTACAGTTTCAAGTCAAGAATTGAGATACCTCCTGCCTTGCCTTTATTGCCCAGAACTGCCTTTGGTACTCTATGTTTCTTCTGGTTCCAAATGAATTTTAGGAGTGTTTTTTTTAGATCTGTGAGGTATGTTGATGGTATTTTGATTGGGATTGCATTAAAACTGTATAACAGATTGGGGAGTATGGCCATTTTCATGATGTTGGTTCTTCCTAGCCAAGAGCATGGAACATCTTTCCATTTTCTAATGTCCTCTTTAATCTCCTTTTTTAATGCAGTATAAATTTCAGTATATAGGTCTTTTACATTTTTAGTTAGGTTGATTCCTAAGTATTTCATTTTTTTCTGGAACATACTTCCACTTTGTAGAAGCAAGAAATCATTAAAAGCTATAAGTAAACTTTACATATTTAGTAATGAATGGAAGGCGAACTGGATTGATGGCTTATTTTACTATGGATGCAGAATGTATTTTTAAAGCTACATTTTAACTTACATCAATATAATAATAATTACTGCAATGCAATTTTCAATGTTAGACTAAATTTCTCTTCATTTTAAGGAGTCTTACCCCAAATAAATGGTATTTTTTCAGTGATGTTTGCCATAACTAATACTGCACCATTGTTGCTAGTACAAAGAATATCAAATCTCCATGGTGTCATTTTAATATGGTACAGCTCCTATACATTGGATAGAACTGGACAGAGCACAGGTCTACATATTACATAGCCGTCCACACAGTTGCACAGTACTGGGGCTGCTGAATCATTGTCTTGAACAATAAACCACTTGAAATAATTGAAAACCATTATAAATACAATTTAACACACCACATCCCCAATCTAAAATGAAAACAAAACTAAATTTATGTAAATTATTCAATGAAAGCAACTCCTTTCATTTGTTACTGTGTCACAATCACAATGGTTTGTTTTCACAACCAGCATCCATTCGATAAACTGTCCATTTTCCTCCTCATTTGGGTGCAGATTTCTACTAACAATTTTCATGTCTCTGCTCTCCAGCTGCTCATGCAGTGTAGGTACTTCTTCAAACTACACATCTGGCATTAGAAGCACACTAGTAGAAAAAAAGCCACTGGTGTCTTTAAGGAAGAATTAAGAGGTCAGATTGTTCTGTCTTGCTTTTGTTTGAGACATTTAAATGAGTTTATAATTAAATATCCATGAAAATCTGTAATTATTCATCAAGGTGGGAAATTTGAACATTTTGATGTTAAGGAAGGAGGCTGGAAAAGTTAATCCAATAATGAAAGAATTTCAACTGCAGCAAAATGAAGGTGATAAAAATATTCCCAACTCAAGTGAGTCCTGTGGTAGTGTTTTGGGTTGTAAAATCGAATGTCATCTTCACACTCTGGTGCATATTTCTACCACACAAAGGCAGAAGATTTGACACTTATCTTGCATCTTACATTATTCAGAAATCACATATTACTGTTTTTATTTTTTCCCAATACAAAATACACAGTTACATGGAGATGAGCTCCTGTCATACCTGATAGCTCATTGACATTAACATGCATTACTTATGTTTAAGTCTCTTGATATTCATAATATTTGCAATAACTGCCTCATATCATTCATAATATTGGTTGCAGGCAAAACAAAAATAGCATTCCTTCCATTTGAACCTTAAGGTTGCTTTTTATTTATTAAAAATAATTTGATCATAAGGAATTATGGAGTCCACCAATATTTTGAATCTTTACCTATAATACTGTCCTATAAGAGAAATATTTTCCCCAAATGTAAACTGTCAACATCAGACTTATTCATTAAGTAAATATCAAATATAAAACCTTACACACATATTTCAAATATAATATGGCCTTCACAACATCTCTTTGATATTGTGAAACAGAAGTAGGTGTTTTATTTTCCCCTGACTTCCAGTTGCAAAGCCTGTCTTTGTGGGCATTTACATGGGTGATTTGATCTCTGTTTTCCTGGGATATCTGTATAAATGAAAATGTCCTAATTAAACATGTTGTACAAAGTGAGTTAGAAGAGGCAAGGGATTAGTTACAGGGACCAAATATTGCAAACAGAAACACTTAATACAACAAAATACACATGTGAAATAAATTTACAAGGAATGCTATTGGTAAGTAAAACCAATTTAATTTTCTGAACTCAAAACTTGTATTTCCTTTTGGGATTCTGGATTGTGAACCTTTATGTTAAGTTCTGGAAAATAAGAAATTGACTTTCATGAATTTGAAATTTGGGATAATATTTCATTTCCTGATTGTCATTGGAATCATGGGCAACTTCGCACTCTTATGTCATTCTATCTTCCTCCACATCAATGGATACAGAACAAGGTCAACAGATTGGTTTCTCAGACATCTGATTGTGGCCAACTCCTTAGTTATTCTCTTCAGAGGGATCCCAGAGGCCATGGCAGCACTCAGGAAGGAACACTCCTTGACGATCAGGGATGTAAGTTTGTTTTCTATGTTCACAGGGTGGGCAAGGGTGTGTCTAATGACTCCACCTGCCTCTTGAGTGTCTTCCAGGCCATCACCATTAGGCCAAGGGACTAAATCTTGGGGCAACTGGAAATGAAAGCCCAAATATGCATGGGCCCTTGTATCACCCTCTGCTGGGTCCTGCACCTGCTGCTAGCTAGTAGCACTCTTGTACTTATCACTGATAAAGGGAACAAGAAAAACTTCTTGAGAACTATAGATTTCCAGCATTGTTCAGCTTTGTTTCCTGAGAGTGACACAGTCATAATTTTTGCAGCAGTAACATTATCCCATGAAATTTTGTGTTTAAAGCTCATAATCTGAGCCAGTGGCTCCATGATGCTAACTCTGCATGGGCACAAGCAGCGAGTACACTATATACACAGGCACAGCTCAGGTAGATCTGCTGCTGAGAACTGAGCTTCTCAAAGCATCCTTGCTTTGGTGAGCACATTTGTGTTCCTCAATACCCTGTCTTTTTACCATTCTTGCTCGCTTTTCTCTTACTGATAAAATTGTTTGTGACTGTTCAACACTACTATTCTAATCAGTGCTTGTTTCCCCACAATCATTCCCTTTATTCCCTTGAGCTGTGAATTTGTTGTAGTCAGGCTCAGCTGGGAGAAGTAAACAGACATCTCAATCCATCCCTTGTGTACTTTGCCTGCTTTCCATGCACTGAGTTACAGGTGTACATGTGTTATACCACATGAAATCATTGTTATGAACCCGTGTTACTGCAGAGAGAGTTGCACATGAGACAGATAGAGCTATATGGCTATAATTAATAATTATTGATAGGAATATTAATGGAGCTTGTGTTAGTATTAATTTTGATACAGTTTTGTTTTGTATACTGAAATTTTTCTGTGTGATTTACTATTTCTATCTAAAATATATTTTGCTACTTTCTTCATCAATATAACACAATTTTGTTCTATTTTTACTCAAATTCTTTGATGTATATATCATTTCTTGCAATATATTTACTCTTCTTTATCTCACCAAAATTCCTTCATTTCTCTTTTCACATTGTGTACTGGCATCCTTGCTATCATCCATCATGTCATATCAATTTTGGTATCACCAATATCACAACTACTTTATTTGAAAACATATCCTTAAATTTTCATTTTGTATTCTATATTTATAAATACATTAATTTTTAAATGGATTTTTGTGGCTTGATCAATGTGTACAGTCTCCCGATTATTGTGCTTGGAGAGCAGTGTGCATCCATGTAATTTTGAGCAAATCAATTATCATGCAAATGTGAAACTGTGACCACTTTTTACTGCACATGGAAAAAATGTAAGAACTTTTGTCATAGGCAGTAATTATTTTCTCTTGAGTGAGGATGTTTTCTTTGCCTTCACTCTTCCTGAAAATGACATTTCCAGTAACTATTATTTTGTGAAGGGACGGTGAAGAATTGTTTCCTTACATAGGCACAGAAATCACAGAATTTCCTATCCAGTGCAACATCTGTTCCCTCCTTCCTCCTCTAATATGATGACCTGATCCATGGATACTGCCACACACTTGCTAAAAGGGTCCTTCTCAAGAGCAGCAACATCAATGTTATGAACTTTCTCATCACCTACAATAGCTACCTCCTAATCCCTGTGCTTAGTTTTGAGGGAAGAGCATTTAATCTAATATGTATATACTTGTGTTTTGTAGTCAGGGTTTTCAGAGAGAACAATGACATACAAGACATATAATTTATATTATTATATGATGGTAACCCAGAGTTAAATAGTTAAACACAAGAAAGTACAGGAAATCTTTCAGCAACATTAAAGACCTAGAAAATTCAGCCAAGGGCCTAGATCCCACAATACTGTCTGGCATGAGTCTATCTGAAGACTTACAGCCCATGACAATGCCTCCCCCTAGTCCAACTGGAGGTCTAGAGCCCAAGACAATGACTCCTGTGAGTCTTTTTTACAGACCTGCACTGAAAAAGTCCAAAGGTGAGTGACGGAAGCTAGAAAGTCTATGTCAGCAGGTTGGCGGATCTGTGCCACTAGGTTGAGGGTTCTAGACTGTAAATAAGAATCAACACTCACAATAAGGACCAGAGCTGCCGTGAAAAGTACCATAGAAATCCTCAGTGACAATGAGGTCCCAAGGTCCTACAATGATGAGAATAGTTGAGTACTTGTCAGGAAGCCAGCATGAGATGCTTCCACTGGAGACTGAACAGCACATATCTTCCCCTCTATAACCATGAAGCAGTGCTTCATATAAGGAACAACGCTCCCCCAAAGGGAACCGCAGCCAATCTCAGTGACAAAATCCCTAGCTCCTCTGATGATAATGGCTGAATTCATATCAGAGGAAGCCAGCAGGACAAGCTGCTCGAGGAGAATCAACAGCTCCCAAGGACAACACTTAGGAGAACTCACAAAGCTACTCTTCCTCTCCCCATCTCCTTTGATGCTGGAAACATTCCTCAGGTGCTCCATCTACACGCAGTACCATGTTGACTTAATTCAGCTGGTGTTAAGTGGACCACCAGATTTTCATCAGTAACACAGGGTAACATTTTACTTTTGAAGTACAGTCTTTTTAATCATAGGCCAAGTAAGTAGCCTCAAGAAATTATCTTGGCTAAATGAATGCTTCATTTTTCAGTCATTTTCCAGTTTCCTCGCTGCTTCCAGCTACTAGAAACCAGAGCCATTTTTGCTTCTGTGTTAGACCATATTATAGGCCATGTAAATGTGAGATCATACAATATTTATTTTTGTTTTTGTTCTCAGTTGCTTTATTTTACTTAGTATAAGGTCCTCAAGGATATTCCTTGCTTTTAAAATGACCAGTTTTCCTTCCCTTTTAAGACTAAGTATCAGACATACATACATTGTATACTTAATGCATCTCTTCCTTACTGACATATACAATGCCATATATATTGACATTTCCTTGTCTCTGTTATTATGTTGGACAGCAGACATCCAAGTGGTTGAATTGATTGAAGATATCAGAACTATAATTGGATTAAAAATAATACAAGAGATTCTGTTGCTGGGTCACATGTAAGAATAGTTTTCATCTTTTTGAAGTGCTGCATTGTTTTGTGTGACACTTGCAACAATTGAGACCCTCACAAATGGTACTATATGAGTGTTGCTTATTTACCAGAGCTTCATTAATGTCCGTGGTCTTGATCACAGCCTTCCTAAGAGCAGGAAATTCATGTATAATTACAGTGTTTGAATTTCTCCCTGGTTGTCAGTGATGTTGACAGCCATTTTCATACACTTCAGTTATTTCTGAGTCATGGTAATGTTTCCGCCAGTGCCATTCCATATTTACTACTCCAACTATTAGATAATATTTTTCTTTCATCTAATTTTCTTACAGACATATGGGAATGTCATATATTTCTGATATTATCCACAGTTATAGATTGTTATATATAATATAACAATTTCTGAAACTAGCAATAATCTAGATTGATGGATCTTTATCAATTTGGAAGGGAAGAGGTAAGAACAACATAAAATCATTAAATTGTACTTTTTTGTACACAAGGAATTTTTAGATTTATTCTTTTAAAATCTGGCCTATGAAACTTATTCCTGCAAAACATAAGCTCCTATCAAATATTCTGTGAAGGAAAGCAATTAATTATTGAGTTTCCCATTAGAATTTTATAGACAGATACTCTCCCCCACTGAGAACAGTTTCCTCTAGTTTTCCAACGTTACTTCCCTGAGCAAAGCACTGTGAAAGGGGGCCTCATCTTTCCTCTCCTTCTAGGAGATTTCACAGTCACCTCTGTGATCAGTAAACTGAGGAAAATGAACACTTGGATCATGAGCCCAAGTCCACTCCAAAGTTATTTATTTGCCAAGAGTTAGAAAATGTTCTGATATAGATGGATGAACTTAACTCTACAAAACAGATATTTTCATGGAGTAGAAGTTTCTAATGTGTTCTCTGAGAGTGTGGAAATAGAATGGCATAGGATCATCAAAGCTAGTATATGTAATATGCTTTTGTGGATACAGACATGTGTTCTCTGAGTGGTAGTTCTGTGTCATACAAGATTAATTGTGTACACAATGTAGGTTGAAATGAAATGGTGAATAGAAATCTATTCATCTCAGTTAATGTATAAAATAATGGACTGTCAGTCTTACTAAGGTATAGGAAATGATTGATGGGCTCTGTTGTTATACCATTTCTAACCATCTCTCTGGTGATCCCAATGCCTCAGGTCCAGTGTCCTTACTTTTGAGCAGGAAGATTTAGAGCCTGAAAAGAAAATTATTGTATGACTTCAGATTGAAACAGGTATATGTGATTTTTGGTTCTTCCACCTTCGTGAAAATAGAAAGGCTGTGGATATAGCTCAATGTGGGAGGGAAGGAGGGATTTACTGACTCAGGACACAGTGTAGGATTTGGCGTATAGATTGTTCCCATTGATGTGTGCCACTGCCTTGTATTAGTAAATAATAAAGACTGAAATTACTGGTCCGTGTCATGAACAACACTAAAAGCACTGGGTAAAACAGTAAACACATGAGCAGGGACTCCCCAGAAACCCTGGGGATTTTCCACAATGAACTGTAGGACAGAATCTTTAGGCTTTGTGAATTTCTTTAGTCCTCCCTTGTCCAGTCACACACAGAATAAAAATGGCATTTCCTTAAAGAGGAAGGGTCAGCACAAAAACATAGAGCAGCCAGCACACCGAAACAGATATCACTCGTTTGGGTGAATTTAGTGTCTCTACTTTGGAATACTATAGAGATTTCCCTCCAAATTTTAAATAAAATTGTCTTTTGATGTAGTAATGCAGTCTCTGAGTATATATCTAAATGACTGAAAATTTGAATCTCAAAAACATACTTTTATTCTAATTTCATTAAAATTTAATTCATCATAACCAACACATGGAAGCCATTTAGGTGGTCACTAAAGCAGAGATAATAAGAAACATTTCTTTTACATTGATAACTGATTAGCATCCAACCTCAAAATATGAGGAAGCCTATTCAAAGACATTACAATAAGTAAAGAAAATCTGTCATAGTAATTTTTTTTAAAAATGCTGTGTGACCTCAGATGGAGGTACAGTATAAAAAGACCAAATGTACAAAAGAGGAGAGAATACTAGTTTCCAGGAGATGGAGGCTTAGAGAAAACCAGAGATCCAGAGTGAAAATAAAGAGATATCCAGCACAATTTCTGAATAATATTGAATGGTAGACGATTAGAACACCACATTGGGTAAAAATTTTCCATAATGGAAGTCTCATGAACTGTCATCACAAGTGACAGAAAAGCCAAGCAAAAAGTTGAGCACAGGTCAAGAAATATCTAGTGAAACAGATGTGTAATTTTTGGCCTAAGATTTAAATGTTTGAAAGGCTGTTTAATGCCAACCATATGATGATTACATACTTTGATGGGATCTTGATATCACAGTGGAAAGAAAGGAGCAAATATGGAAGGAACAAAGTATTGCAAGGTCTGGCAGGTCTGAATACAGAAATTATCTTTGGGAACACACATAACAAATGTGTGAGATTTTCACTGAGAGGAAAAATGAAATCAAAGAAAATGAATATGAATGTGAAATCAAAGAAAATACATATAATCTGTGGGAAACATTTGTTAGCAAAATAAAGATTTCTTGCTTTTCTCTCTGTACATAGGACTCCTGTGAGCTACTCTACTTAATCTCAGAAGATTACAAATAAATTCCAATTTGAATGGCAGTGGTTTTCAAGATGTATCTTGTGCATTCATTTTTCCAAGTACATCCAGTTCGGTACAACACATTGTTCAGATTTTTGAATGTTAAAGATGTCACAGTAGGCGGAAGGTGGTGGGCTCAGAGAGGCCGGTGGGCTGGGTGGCCTTGGACATGTGCAGGATGTCCTTCAAGGGCACCCCTTGGGCTCTTGGAACTGAGCACATTGAAAGCTGTGCCCATGTTTTTTGGGACCGGAACCTCCCGGACCCGCAGAGTGGCCTGGGATGTTTGGATTGAAAGTCTGCAGAGACCAGCATCTCAGCCTGACTGTTTGGGACTGGTAGAACCACCCTTCATCCACAGGGAACTTCCCAGAGACCTGCATTTGGGCCACCTCTGTTTGGGCCCGTAGCCC
>PVJX010027402.1:0-24888 GCA_004027295.1 Dolichotis patagonum | reverse complement strand
ATATATTTCATCTTATAAGTTTTCACTATGTGCACAAATTTTAAAACCAATTTCAGACTCTATCCTATTTAATGTGAATATACATATATTTTACTACCCTTGTTACTTCTAGGCATAATGGAATCAGTAAATTATTTCTTTTCTAAAATATAAATATTGCAAAATTCTAAAATATATCTGATCCTAAGAGTTTTGGATAAAGAATTAAAGACATTAGTTTAATATGCAACTTGGCCTTAAAAGTTTCTAGTTATTAACCCTTCTATGAAATGAATTACATTAATAGATTTTATAATGTTGAACCATTCTTGAATTTTTAGAATAAAAGATATTCTTTCATCCAGTATTTTATAATGTTTTAGTGTATTTCATTTGCAGATGTTCAATTTAATGTTATATCTTAAATCATTAAACAAACTTATCATGGGTTTGTTTTTAGTGTAGCCATTAACAGGTTTTATGATAAACTAATGATGTCTTTGTATTATTTAAGTTAAAATAGATGTCAACCATAAGTCTATTTGGCCATTACACTTTTTCCTTTTAAAAACAATTTTTTTTTGAGGCAGGGTCTTACTATGTAGTTCAGGTAGATCTTGAACTCACATTACATCCCAGGCTAACCTCAAACTCAGTAATTTTCCAGGCTCAGCCTCCTGAGTTCTGGGATTACAGATGTGTGCCACCATATCTGGGTTCATTAAAAAATTTTAGTATGTATAATCTAAACATATTAATGGAATTCAGTTAACTTATATAAACTAACTATATTAATAGGGTTCAGTGTGATACTTCCATATACACAAACAGCACTGATCAAATCCATCCTCTCATTTTCCACCCCGTCCCAACAGCCATTCCATATATTAGTAGCCACTACTCTACATTCAAGTACACCTTTTTCCTCCCATACATGAAAGAGAACATGCAGTACTTGTCTGGGGGGCGGTGTCATGTCTTATTTCCCTTAACATTTGCTTACATTTTTCTGCAAATGACAGAATGTCAGTCTTTTCATGGATAAAGAATACTGTGTGAGATATATATATATATGACATTCTCTTTATGTGTGTATCTGTAGATGAGCATCTAGGCTGAGTCTACATCTTTGCTATTGTGAAGATTTCCACAGTAAACGTGAGTGTACAGGTATATTTCCTTTCCTTTGTATAATACACAGAAGTGTAACAGATGGATCACATGACACATCTATCTTTAGTTTCCTGAGGACCCCATACTGATCTCTACCAGCATTGTAAGAAAGTTCCTTTCCCCCATATATCCCTAACATTTATTATTTTTTTGTTCCTTAGAAACTTTGTTTTGTTAGTTTTTTTTTAAATAATAGCCATTGTAAATAAGGTGAGATGCTGTCTCATTATAATTTTTATCTGCATTTCCCTGACTGCTAATAACATCTAACATTCTGTCATATATGTGTTGGCTATTGGTATTTATTAGTTTCAAAATTGTATATTCAGATCCTTTACCCATTTTAAATAGGATTATTTATTTATTTTTAGATTTTGTGAGTTCTCCCTATATTGTATGTTCTGGATACTAACAATCTTTTGGATGACAGTTTTCTCCCATTATTTAGGCTCTCTTCCCTTTTCTGATTATTTCCTTTGCTGTTCAGAAGATGTTGTAGTTGGATGTAACCCTATATGTCAATTTTTATTTTTGTTTCCTATGTATTGGGGATGTTATGCTATACAAAAAAATCATTCCAACATAAGAATCTTACAGTAGTTTGGGTCTGGTAGGCCCACCCTTCACCCACAGGGAACATCACAGAGACTGGCATCTCGGCCTGGGCTGTTTGGGACTGGGAAATTTGCAGAGACTGGCAGCTCAGCCTGGGCTGTTCTGGACTGGGAACAGTGCGGAGACTGGCAGCTTGGCCTGGGCTGTTTGGGACTGGGAACATTGCACGGACCAGTGGCAGAGGGCCTGAGGTGCCTGGGACTGCTCCTGCTGGACCCCCCCTTCTCCAGGAACATCTAGGAAGCCTGCCACAGGCCTGAGCTGCCTGGGACCACATCTGCTGGACCCACCATTCCACCATGAACATTGGACTACAGTAGACTACCATGCTGGCTTGATGAGAGGCTCAGGAACCCCTCACCCAAACAGAAGACCTCATCAGGCTTCAGTCAGTGTGGTGTGTCTCCCCATAAAATAGAGGTCTGCAGTGGGTAAATAGGAGCAGAAGTGAAACTCCCTCCAAGTGTAAGACCTTGGCTAACCTGGCAAGAGAGTGGGTAACCCCGTTCCCCACACAGAGAACATCAGACAGGTTGAGGAGTGTGCCAATAACACCCCACCTCAACTTAGAGGAAATTAAAAGAACTTATGAGACACCCAGTGACACAGTAGGGCCTCAGCTGACACAAACACTATAGCCAGGGAGACCTGGTGACCTGCAACAACCTGAAGATATAACAACAGCAGGAACTAAGAGTTGCCCTACAAAAATACTTCTGGGAAAGTTAGCCCAGAAAGAATATAGGATTCATTCAACAGGCATGGTAGGAAGAATTCAGGAGACTGGATATTCTCTTCATTGTGATACCCAGCAGTTTGACAAACATCAACCATACAATAGAACCCTGAAACACACACTGCAGAAAGTTGTGTCTGTTGGAATAGAAAGACCAGAAATTCACCCCAAAGGTGAAAATGACTAAACAAAAAGGCAAAATGGAATCCCAAACATCTAGTCCATCAGGGGCAAGTGCAGGCAGTAATGAAATAGAGGACCCTAAATGTCATACACCAGAAATCTCTGAAAAGATAGCAAATGAAGTAAAAAAACAAATCCATGAGGCTATACAGGAAATCAAATTAGAAATATTGTCTTATGTAAAGACAAACATAACAAGTTTAGTAAATGAGCTGCTCAACATAGCTAGAGAAAAAATAGATAAGAAATTACAGTAGTATAGGAAATTGATTGAAACTTTGAATGAACAATGCAGAAAACAAGCAGAATCTATGAAACAAATTGAAAGAGATATGCAAGAAACAAAAAATTGCATTGAAAGCCTGCAAAGCCATTTAAATGAAGCTGAGGATAGAATTTCGGACCTTGAGGGCAAGATTGCAGATAGCAATCTTGAAAGGGTAGAACTTACAAAAACAACAAAGCAGCATGATTTGACAATCCAACCGCTACAAGATGTTGCCAGGAGAAACAATGTTAGAGTAATAGGCATTAGTGAGGAGGTAGGAGAAAATGCAAAGTATATAGCTAAGCTGTTCACAGAAATAATGGCAGAAAATTTCCCAAACATGGAGGAAAAATCAGATATACAAATAAGTGAGGCACATAGAATGCCACATAGTCATAACCAACATAAAACTAAACCCAGACATATAATAAATAATTAAGATAGCTGACATACAGCATAAAAGCAGAATACTAAAAGCTGTTAGAAAAAAGACACAACTCACCTATCAAGGAAAGCCTATTAAAATCACAACAGACTTCTCAGCACAAGCCTTCAGGTTAAGACAAGCTGGGAGTGAAGTATTTCAAGCCCTAAAAGGAAAAAACTTTCAAACCAGACTGACATACCCAGCAAAACTGTCTTTCAAATTTAATAGAGAAACAAGATACTTCCATGACAAAGAAGAACTAAAGAAATTCATATCCACCAAACCAACCTTAGAAAGAGTGCTGAAGGACATCCTAGATAGAGATAAAAATGACCACAATCTCCAGAAAAACAACAGAAAGAAATCACCAGGCTGGACAAGAAAGTAAATAAGGGAGAAAAGCAGGAAACTAACAACAGGAACACAACATGGGAAAGTCAAGCCAGTACATATCAGTGATATCTATAAATGTAAATGGGCTCAATTCACATATCAAAATAAACATATCAAAATACACAGCTTGACAGAATGGATCAAGAAACAGGATCCCACAATATGCTGTATACAGGAAACTCATCTGACTCAAAAAGAAACTCATAGATTAAAAGTCAAAGGATGGAAAACAGTATTCTATGCAACAAGAACCCAGAAAAAAGCAGGGGTAACTGTTCTATTTGCAGACAATGTGAACTTCAAACCTAAAATGATTAAAAGAGACAAAGAAGGTCACTACATACTCGTAAGTGGAAAGATTCAAGATGAAGAACTAACAATTATAAATATATATGCACCAAACACAGGAGCACCCAACTATATAAGACAAATACTAAAGGACATGAAAAACCAAATACACAAGAACAATTATTAGAGGTGACCTTAACAGCCCACTGTCACAAAGAGATAGATCAACTAGGCAAAAAATCAGCAAAGAAATAATAGAACTGCATCATATCTTTGACCAATTGTACTTAGTAGATGTTTACAGAGTGTTCAACCCAATCACATCAAAATAGAGGTTCTTCTCAGCTGCCCATGGGACATTCTCCGAAATACACATATATTAGACCATAAAGCATTTTTAAGTAAATGCAAAAGTATTGAGATTGTCCCACGCATACCATCTGACCATAGCACACTGAAATTGGAAATTAATGGCAAAAGAAACTGCAAAACTGGCATAAAAACATGGAAATTAAATAATAACATTTTGAACAACCAGTGGGATACAGATGAAATTAAAGAAGAAATAAAGGAATACCTACAATTCAATGAAAATGCAGAAACAACCTATTGTAATCTGTGGGATGCAATGAAAGTGGTCTTAAGAGGGAAATATATAGCAATAAATTGTCTTATCAAGAAAACAGAATGATCACAAATAAACAATCTGATGCTACATCTAAAACTTCTACAAAAAGAAGAGCCAGTTAAATCTAAAGCTCATAGAAGAGAGGAAATTGTAAAGATTAGAGCAGAAATCCATGCAATTGAAACTAAAAAAAAATACAAAGAATTAATGAATCAAAAAGCTGGTTTTTTGAGAGAATAAACAAAATTGACAAACCTCTAGCTAACCTTATAAAGAAAAAGAAAGAAAAAAACCAAATTCATGCAATAAGCACTGAAAAATTGGAAATTACTACAGATCCCATGGATCAAAAGATCACGAACACCTACTTTGAAAATCTGTAACAGAGAGTGGCAAACACAGAGAAATGGACAGATTTCTACAAACATATGAACTACCAAAGTTCAACCAAGAAGATATAGAAATTTTGAATAATCCAGTATCAGCTTTTGAAATCGAAAACATAATAAAAAATTTACCAACAAAGAAAAGCCCAGGTCCTGATGGATTCACAGCTGAATTCTATAAGAAATTTAGACAAGACTTGATGCCAATACTCCTTAAACTCTTCAATGAAATTGAAAAGAAAGCAATTCTCCCTAATTCATTCCTGGATGCAAGTATTACTCTGATACCAAAACCAGAGAAAGACCCAACCAAAAAGAGAACTATAGGTCAATCTCACTAATGAACATAGAGGCAAAGATTCTCAATAAAATACTGGCAAATAGAATGCAGCAAATCATCAAGAAGATTATGCATCAACACCAACTGGGGTTCATTCCAGGATACAGGGACGGTTTAACACGTGCAAATTAATAAATGTAATACACCACATCAACAGAACCAAAAACAAAAACCACATGGTCATCTCAATAGATGCATAAAAAGCTTTTGATAAGGTCCAACACATGTTCATGATAAAAACCCTTCAGAAACTTGGACTACACCGTGTCTACCTCAACCTTATAAAGGCCATCTATGACAAACCAACAGCCAATATTGTACTAAATGGACAAAAACTGAAAGCTTTCACTTTAAAATCAGGAACAAGACAAGGATGCCCACTATCACCACTCTTATTCAATATAGTTCTGGTAACACTAGCCAAGGCAATCAGACAAGAGAAAGAAATAAAAGAAATAAAGATAGGAAAGGAAGAAGTTAAATTAGCACTATTTGCAGATGACATGATACTCTATATAGAAGACCCAAAAAATTTCATTAAAAGACTACTAGAGGTAATAGACAAACTCAGCAGTGTAGCTGGATACAAAGTCAATGCTCAAAAATCAATAGCATTCTTGTACACAAACAAGAAACTCACCGAGAGAAATTATGGAAATATCACCCTTCACAGTAACATCTAAAAAAATGAAGTACTTAGGAATCAACCTAACTAAAAATGTAAAAGACCTATATACTGAAAATTATACTACACTAAAAAAGGAGATTGAAGAGGATATTAGAAGATGGAAAGATGTTCCATGCTCTTGGCTAGAAAGAACCAACATTGTGAAAATGGCCATACTCCCAAAACTGTTATACAGATTTAATGCAATCCCAATCAAAATACCATTGACATACCTCACAGATCTAGAGAAAACACTCCTAAAATTCATTTGGAACCAGAAGAAACCTACAATAGCAAAGGCAATTCTGGGCAATAAAGGCAAGGCAGGAGGCATCTCAATTCCTGACTTGAAACTACTACAAAGCCACAGTGATAAAATCAACATCGTACTGGCAAAGAAATAGACCTGAGGATCAATGGAACAGATTAGAAGATGCAAATATAGGTACAAAGCCACTCAGCCATCTGATATTTGACAAAGGGGCCAAACATGTACACTGGGGGATGGATAGCCTATTTAATAAATGGTGTTGGCACAATTGGCTCTCCACATGCAGAAGACTGAAACTAAATCCATGCCTATCACCATGCACAAAATTAAAGTCTAAATGGATCAAAGACCTAAACATTAAAACAGAAACACTAAATCTACTAGAAGATAAGGTAGGTAGAAATCTTGGAGACATAGAGGAAAGCAGAGATTTCATGAACAAAATGCAAATTGCGTGGGAAACACTTCAGAGAATCAATAACTGGGATCTCATATTATTGAAAAGTTTCTGCACTTGAAAAGAAATCACCATCAGAGAGAAAAGAAAACCCATAGGATGGGGAAGAATTTTAAACAGCAACCCCTCAGACAAAGGACTTATCTTAGGAACATATAAAGAATTGAAAAACATCACCCTCCCCAATTCAAAGACCCTCTCCAAAAATGGGCATCTGAGATGAACACTCAGTTCTCAGATGAAGATATACAAATGGCAAACAAATACATGAAGAAATGTTCACCATCACTGATCATATGAGAAATGCAAATTAAAACAACATTGAGATTTCATCTCACACTGGAAAGAATAGCTTCAATCAAGAAATCAACTGATAACAAATGTTGGTGAGGCTGCGGGGAAAAAGGAACACTGTTGGTCAGAGTGCAGACTGGTGCAACCACTATGGAAATCAGTATGGAGAATTCTCAGAAGACTAGGACTGGAAGCTCCATTCAACTCAGCTATTCACCTCCTGGGTATTTTCCCTGAAAAACTGAAAAGGTCATATCACCGTGATATATGTGCACCCATGTTCATAGCAGCACAATTTGTAATAGCTAAATCTTGGAAACAATCAAGATGCCCATCAACTGCAGAGTAGATGAAAAAGATGTATTTTTATACAATGGAATATTACTCAGCTATAAAAAAGGCCTTGAGGCTTTCATAGGGAAATGGAGACAACTTGAGACTATCCTCATTAGTGAAATAAATAAGAATCATATTTATAAATATCACATTGTGTCTCTAGTGTAAAAAGTAAAAAGAACTTTAGGAGTAATAAAACCCAAAATGTGTAATTGCTACTGTAAAAAATAGAGGAAAAGAAAGTGCTCTAAAGGATATAACTGCATGTGTGTTTAAGTGTGTAAGATAGATGTCCATATTACTGTTTTTGTTAGATTGTTGAGCAGAACAGTTAACAGTCTCATTGTTTGAATGTCTACTTTGTATGTTTTAACTTTGTAACGTGAACAGCTATTTCCAATGATGACAGTATATAACTTATCAAGTGGTTGTTTCTTAGTATTGTTTTCTTTTTGTTTTGTTGTGGTTGTTGTTCTTTTTTTTTCTTTCCCCTTTGGAATTCTGTATTGTTCCTTCCCTCTTTCTGGGTTTTTTTTTTTTTTGGTTGTTTTTTTTTCTTCTCTTTAAATAAAAAAAAGGAGGATTAATTTCCCTATTTTATTCTAGTAGTTCAAGATCTTAAATTCAGTCTTTAATCCATCTTGAGTTGGTTTGTGTATTGGTGAGATACAGGGTCCTTTCTCTGATGCTTTCTTTATTTGCTTGTTTGTTTTTGCTTTTTACATTGTCTAAAATCAGGTAACTGTAGATACATAGATTATTTCTTGAATCTCACCAGCGTTTGGTTGGCATGTGCATTGGAGCTATACCCCTAACAATATGAGTTAACAAGTGGTAAGTTGGGTGAACTGGCATTGTGCTTGGAGTGAAAGCCACACAGAAGAGAAGCAGATGGGCAGAGCTGCCTGCTCTCTGTCTCTCTCTCCTCTCCCTCTTTCCCTCCTTCCCTCTTTCCCTCTCTCTCTCTCTCTCTCTCTCATTGTTTTGAAGTTGTTAGTTTTGTTTTATTTTGTTTTTCCTTTTTTCTTTCCTTTTCCTTTGTTTCCTCTTCCTCCTCTTCTTCATCTCCTTCTCCTTCTCCTTCTCCTTCTCCTTCTCCTTCTCCTTCTCCTTCTCCTTCTCCTTCTCCTTCTCCTTCTCCTCCTCCTCCTCCTCTAAACAGTTGGGGAAAACTCCAGCCTCAGAAAACTAATCCCATCTCCCAAATCCAGAGACTAAATTCAAATAATCCCTTGATTACTCCTTCATTCTTTCTCTTTTGCCTTCTCCTCTAGTCTCTCAAAATGTGTGTGATCATCTTTGTCCTCCAAACTTGCTTCTATTTTCACTTATCTTTGTTTTATCCACTATCTTTCTTAAATCTCCCCATCAGAAAGCAAAACCACTGTGCCAAGGGGAAACACTTTGAATACAAGCCCTCAACTTACAATTGGTTCTGTTACAAAACTGTATATTTTGCTCCAATGGTTTATTTTTTTATTTATGAGAAAATAACAGAAAAGAAAAACAAAAAGGAAAAGAGACAAACAAGTAGCAATAATAAACCCAATACAATAACAGTATAGACTTACAAAACAAGATGACAGGAATTTGACAAAGGTTGTAATATTGCATGCTGTTACCTTCAAAGGGGTTGCTTATACTAACAGGTACAGGAACGTAAAATTGATCTAATCACATGAATATTAACTTCCTTTCCAACACCTAATACAATTAATAGTATAGTCATATTAGCTATCCTATGTATGCATATGCAAATTTATATTACCTTTTCCCTTTCTTTTTTCCTCCTTTCCCCTATCCCAATCACTTTTCCTCTTTGAGCAGTTTCTTACCCTTACCCAGTATTCATTGTAGATTTTGGATCATATATACTTGTTCAGCTTCTTACACCAGGGAGACAATACAGTATTTATACATGTAATTTTAATTTATTTCACTTCTCAGTATGGTCTCAAGTCATGTCCATTTACTCATAAAAGTCTCAATGCAATCTTTCTCTATGCCTAAGTAGTACTCCATTGTATAAAAATGACCACATTTTTTTTATCCATTTCTTGATTGATGGGCACTTGAGTTGTTTCCAATATTTGGCTATTACAAATTGTGCTGCTATAAACATGGGTGCACATGTATCACTGTGGTATGATGTTTTCAAGTCTTCTTACAAAATGCCTAGAAGTGGCATAGCTGGATCAAATGGAATCTTTAATCCTAGGTTTTTGAAGAATCGCCACACTGGTTTCTGCAGTGGTTGCACCAGCCTACACTCCCATCAACACTTCCTTCCTCCAACAGTATTTATTATTGGTTGATTTCTTGATCTTGGTCATTCTTTCTCACAATGGAATCTCAGTGTTGTTTTAATTTTCATTTCCTGAATGACCACTGATGTTGAATATTTTTTCATGTATTTACTTGTCATTTGCATTTCTTCCTCTGAGAAATGTGTATTCATCTCAGATGCCCATTTTTGGATTTGGTCCTTGAATTTTGGTGGCCTAATTCTTTTAATTCTTTATATGTTCTAGGTAGAAGTCCCTTGTCTGAGGGACATTTGACTAAGATACTTTCCCAATTTGTGGGGTTTCTTTTCACTTCATTGGAAATTTCTTTTGACATGCAAAACTATTTAATAAAATGAACTCCCAGTTGTTGATTCTGGGAAGTATTTCCTGTGTAGTTTGATTTTTGTTCTTGAGGGTTCTGCCTACTCTTATGTCATTAAGATTTCCACCTAATTTGTCTTCCAGCAGATTTAGTGTTTCTGTTTCAATATTTAGATCCTTGATCCATCTTGACTTTAGTGCATGGTGATAGGCATGGGTATAGTTTTAGTTTTCAGCACATGGAAAGCCAGTTTTTCCAGCACCACTTATTAAAGAGTTGGCTTTCTTCTAGTGAACATGTTTGGCTCCTTTGTCAAATATCAGGTGGCTGAGTGTGTTTCTAGTTGTGGTTGAATCTTCTAATCTATCCATTGATCTTCATGTCTTTTTTTATTCCATTATCATGCTGATTTTATCACAGTAGCTCCATAATATAATTTACAGATGGGGATTGTGATGCCTCTTGCCTTACCTTTCTTGCCTAGAATTGCCTTTGCTATTCTAGATTTCTTCTGTTTCCACATGAATATTAAGGATGATTTCTCTAGATCTGTGAGAATTGCACTGAATCTATATAACAATTTTGGGAAAATAGGCATTTTCACAATGTTTGTTCTTCCTATCCACGAACAGGGAATGTTTTCTCATTTTCTGAAATCCTCTTCAATTTCATTTTTTAGAATAATGTAATTTTCACTGTGCAGATATTTCAATTCCTTCATTAAAATGATTCCTAACTATTTCATTTTTGGGGGTGCTACAGTGGAGGATGTGATTTCTCTTATTTCTTTCATGGTGAGCTTATTGTTTGTGTATAGGAATGCTATTTATTTTTGAATGCTGACCTTGTATCCAGCTACATTGCTAAGTTTGGATATTACATCTAGGAGTTTTGCAATGGAGTTTTAGAGGTCTTCTATGTAGACTACCATATCATCTGCAAATAATGATAATTTATCATTCTTTCCTTATCTTTTCTTATCCTTATTTCTTTTATTTCTCTCTCTTGTCTAATTGCTCTGGCTAATATTTCCAGAACTATAGTGAATAGAAGTGGTGATAATGGACATCCTTGTCTTGTTCCTGATTTTAGGTTGAATGTTTTCAGTTTTTGTTCATTTAGTAAGTTGTTGGTTGTTGGTTTATCATATATGGCTTTTATCAGATTGAGGTAGAAACCATCTATTTCAATTTTCTGTAGGGTTTTTATCATGAATTAGTGTTGGATTTTGTTGAAAGCTTTTTCTGCATCTAATGAGATGATCATGTGATTCCTGTCCTTGGCTCTGTTGGTATGGTGTATTACATTTATTGATTTGCATATGTTGAACCATCCCTGCATTCCTGTGCTGAATCCCACTTGATCATGGTATATAATCCTCCTAATGAATTTTTGCATTCTATTTGCCAGTATTTTGTAGAAGATTTTTGCATCTATGTTCATTAGAGAGATTGGCCTATAATTTTCTTTTTTGGTTGGGTCTTTCTCTGGTTTTGACATTAGGTTACTTCTTGCTTCCAGGAATCAGACTTGCTTCCCTTTCTATTTCACTGAAGAGTTTGAGAGATGTTGGCATTAAGTCTTCCCTAAATTTCTTGCAGAATTCAGCAGTGAATCCATCAGGATTTGGGCTTTTCTCTGCTGGTAAAGTTCTAATTACATTTTCAATTTCATTTACTGAAATTGAGTTATTCAGCAATTTTACATCATCTTGATTCAGCTTTGGTAATTCATGCATTTCCAGGAATCTGTCCATTTCTACTGTGTTATCAAATCTATGAGAGTAAAGGTTTTCAAAGTAAGTATTGATGATCTTCTGTACTTTCACAGGGTCTGTAGTGATTTCACCCTTTTCATTTCTTATTGCATGGATTTAGTTTTTTCTCACCTTTTTTTTTATAATGTTGTCTAGGATTTTATCAATTTTATTTATTATGACAGAACTCTTGCCAGAAATTTATTATTATATCAGAATCATGGCAGACTTCTTAACACAAACCTCAAGTCAAGAACAACTTAAAGTATTTCTGGTCCTGAAAGAAAAAAATTATTATTATTATTATATAACTTTATTATATTATTAAAATTATTATTATAAATATTTATTATGACCAACTCTTTAATTCATTAATTCTCTGTATTGTTTTCTTAGTTCTAATTGCATTAATTTCTGCTCTGATCTTTATAATTTTCTCCCTTTTGACTTTGGACTTGATTTGCTTTTCTTTTCCTAGAAGTTTGAGGTGCAGCATTAAGTTGTTTAGTTACGTTCATGTGGGAGTTTAGTGCTATAAATTTCACTCTGAGGACTGCTTTCAGTGTGTCCCATAGGTTCTGGTAATTTGCATTTCCATTTTTGTTTGATTGCAGATATTGTTTAATTTCTTCCATGACCCATCAGTTGTTTAGGAGAGTGTTATCTAATTTCCATATGTTTATAGAGTTCTGTTGGAGGTTTTGTCATGAATTCCCAATTTTATTATGCTATGATCAGATAATATGCATGGGATTATTTCAAATTCCTTTGCATTTACATAAGCATGCTCTGTGGGCTAGTATGTGATCTATTTTAGAGAATGTCCCATGTGCAACTGAGAAGAATATGTATCCTGATGTTGTTGAGTGGAACACTTGGTACATATCTACTAGGTCCATTTGTTCACAAGTTTACTTCAGTTCTGTTATTTCTTTGCTCATTTTTTGTTTGCTTGATCTGTCTCTTTGTGACAATGGGGTACAACATCCCCCATTATAACTGTGTTATTGTTTATTTCATTTTTTATATCTATTAAGATTTGTTTTACATAGTTGGGTGCTCCCATATTTGGTGCATATACATTTATGATTGTAATCTCTTACTCTTCAAGTTTTCCCCTGACAAGTATGAAGTGATCTTCTTTATCTCTTTTGATCATTCTTGGTTTGAAGTTCCCATTGTTTGCAAATAGAATAGCTTCCCATGCTTTTCTCTGGGTTCCTGTTGCATGAAGTATTGTTTTCTACCCTTTGAATTTTAGCCTATGAATTTCCTTCTGAGTTAAACATTTCTTGTACACAGATTACTGATGGATTTTGCTTCTTAATCCACTCTGTCAGTCTGTTTCTTTTTATTGGTAAGTTGAGACCATTTACATTGATGAATACAACTGATATGTACTGACTTATCACTGTCATGTTATCTTTCTGTCATTGGTTCTGTATTTTTTCTGTTTAATTGTTTTCCCTGCTTAGTGGTTTCCTTCTGTTGTTGTTTTTGGGATTGTAGTTTATTTTGTCTCTTTCTAGAGTGTCTTTCAGTACTCTTGGTTGTGTTGGTTTGGTGGTCATGAATTTCTTTAATTTTTCTTTGACGTGGAAGTATCTTACTTCTCCATCAATTTTTAAAGATAGTTTTGCAGGATATATGAATCTTGGTTGAAAGTTGTTTGCTTTCAGGACCTGAAATACTTCACTCCAAGCTCTTCTTGACTTGAAGATTTGTGTTGAGAAGTCTGCCATGATTCTGATAGACTTTCCTTCATAGGTGATCTCTTTTCTCTGACAGTTCTTATTTTTTTCATAGTTAATAAGAAACATTTTATTTTAATTTTTTAATTTTGCAAGAAGTATAAGAATTCATTTTTTTTAATTAGTAGGGCAAAAAAACAACCATTTATTACCTCTCCTTTATTCAACTACAATTTAAGTCAATTTAAAATTTGATTGTCTTTTCCTCATATAGACACATTTGTCTAACACAATGCAATTAATAATTTGATCAAATCTAGAAGTTAAGAAGTAGCTTTCTAAAAATTGGTCAAGGAGATACCCTTCTCAAAAATTTAGGTACCAATTAATGAAATTTCTGGGCCATTATGTTCTGTAATACATTATAATCTCAAATACAAGGTGAAATATAATGTTGCATGCAAATTGTTCCTTGCCTAGCCTATAGTCAGGTTAAAGCAGAAGTGAGGAAGCAAGGAAGAGAGCATAGAAATACAATCAGCGATATTAACAAGATAGAAAGACAATGGCATGAAATCAGGCTCTGGAGAGGACAATTCCTGGGCATATAGAATATTGCATGCAACTATAAAATTGTATACATGCACTGAGTATCAAGCATTTTCATTTATGATATGTAGAAAATTTTAAAAATTCATTCTAGGCATGAGTTTAACATTACATTTAAATGTTATAATTTATTTTTTAACTCTGTAATTTATAAAATCTCTTATTTGTCTTCCTTCAGGTTTAACTCAGACCTTGAAGACAGGATGGAAGCTTACACTGAAAGAAAATATCTCTTAAAAATAGCAAGGAACCAAGAGACAATTCTACACTGCAAGATGATGCAAAGAGAAACAATATAAGAATTCCTTCCTTCAGTTTTAACTCACATCATATGAATATTCTGCTCATAGGAAAACAAAATAATTTTAAAGAATGCGCATACCAGGTACAAATATGAAAGCAGATTTACTCATTTACTTACTGGGAATAACAATGAAATATATCAAATTGTGTGCAGTATTTTACTTGTTTAGAGCGAATCAATATTCAATTCAGTGTTGCCAATTAAAGGAATTTGTATGAATTTTAAAATCAATTCTTAATTATAAATAAATTCTTTAAATAACTGCACAATCATTTATTCAATAGATACTTGATGTCTACTATGCACCTTGCTAATCTTGTATTTAAGTATATACCTAGTACACAAAATGAAAAATAACAAAATTCTACCACTCTAAATGCTAGTAATTGCTTATCAATTTTTAAATAAAAAGTTAGTTTGATTTAATAGATTTTAACAAGAGACTGGGAAAACCTAGATTTCATAGCTGGAATCAAGATATAAGTAACTATTTGAAAACTGTAAGAAATTTGTTTCTTTTGACTAAAGTGAAACAGAAAGCATCTTTGTGATAATTCCTCAATAAGAAATGTATAATCTTGATTTGACAAGTGAAATTTGAAAATAATCCTACTTAACTTTTCAAAAGCAACTGTAACCAGTGATAAAAAGATTATAATGCTAATAACATACACATTTGAATTAACTTTATGTACTTATGTAAAATAAGGATAATGGTATTTTTCTAAAGCAGTAGAGTATCTCCTGCATGAAAAGCATGTTTCTATTATCAGTTCAAATTCCTCAAATTCCTATGGCCCAACCAATAGCTACATCTAAAATATCATCTGGGATCAATATACTCATGAATTGTACAACTGACATATTGGATTGACATTTTTAAAGACACAGTTCCATAGTTCCACAGTTATGATTTTTTAACATAAGGAGATCAATATTTTATTATGGAAGTCTCAGTAACAAAATAACAGGTATTTGGATTCCTGAAAAAAGTTTAAAAAAAAAGAGAGAGAGAGATTGTCAGCATAATCTTGATGAAGTGACTACTGAGTTTCCTTCAATATGCCATTAATAGTTTTGAAATATAACACATATCCTAAAATTTTAAATTAGTATAAATATTATGCAACCAAATGGAAAGAAAATATATTGACACATTTAAATTAGACTTTGGCCATGTTGTAAGAGAGAATTACTTGAAAGACACTACTCAAATAATCAAATATTTAACCCCTCATCAAGAATCAAAATTGCCTGTTTGTGTTTTGCATTCATAATATTTATAGTTGTATAACAGAAAATGCTCAGTAAATGTAAAGTATATATAATATATGATGCAATGACATTAAAATGAAATGTTTACTTCTCTTAAATAGTTAAAAGGTTATCAGAATGTGAAAATACACTGTAAAGGTAAGTATTAGATGACATAAACAAAGCTATGGAATTTCCAAGTAATAGCACAATATACTTGGTTCCTTGCTATTTTTAAGAGATATTTTCTTTCAGTGTAAGCTTCCATCCTGTCTTCAAGATCTGAGAGTCAATCTTCAGCTTCTTTCAAGTGATTTTGACAGCTTTCAATGGAATTTTTAGTTTCCTGAATGCCCCTTTAAATCTGTTTCATGCATTCTAATTCTGTCATATTGTTCATTCAAGGATTCCATCATTTTCTTATGTTCTTCTATTTTTTCATGTAGCTCTCCTTTAGATACACACAATGTTTCTTTCATAATGTTTGTCATTTAATTTTTTACCTAAGAGATTATTTTTAATCTGATTTCCACTATAGCTTCATGGAGTTGTTTCTTTAATTCAGTTGCTATCATTTCAGAAAGTTCAACTGTGAGATTTCCAGCATCTTCCATTTCAGTGTCTCTTGGGTTTGTTTCAGTGGGATGGAGGACTGAGACTGCCTCTTGCTCTTTCATTTTGTCATTTTCCTCTGGGACCCATGTGGCTGGCCAGGCACCATCACAATGGATTGCATGGGAATGCTGCACTGGACAGGGTTTCAATCCTCCAATATCCCCGTGGCTAACCAGGATGCATCCCTGAACTATGGCACCGGAGACTTTCGCTCTGTGGGCCATGAGGCTGGTTGGGTGTTCCCCTGATATACTGCACTGTATTGCTCTGGGATGTTGGGCTGGGCAGAACTCCATGCAGCTAGCAGATGCATACAACCAGAGTGTGTCACTGGGGCTTAGAACCTGCATGAGTGGAGTTCAGAACTTCCATGACCCAGGTGTCTAGAAGGGACCCAACCCCAGTGTGTATTGCTGGGTCCTAGAACCTGGGTGAATGGAATTCACAACTTCCAGGACCCAGACAGCTAGCAGGGATATACCCTTGGAGTGTGGTCCTGGGACCTTGAGCCTCACTGGGTGCAGTTCAGAATCTCTGGGACCCAGGCAGCTAGGCAGAGTGAATCTCCAGAGTGTGGTGGTGCTGGGCCCTTGCATCTGGCTAGGAGAAGTTCAGGGCCTCTGGAGCATGGCGGGCTGGAGCACACCTCCAGTGCACAGTGCTGGGGCCTTGCTCCTGGTTGAGTTCAGTTCAGAGCTGTGGCTAGCTGAGCTACACCCATGAACTATGGAGCTGGGACCTTGTGCTCTGATGGATGGATCTCAAATTCTCCAAGACCTGTCATCTAGGCTGGTCGCTCCCTGATGGGCAGCTCTGGGGCTCTGGGCTGTGTTAGGCTCAGTACTTCTATGACCTATGAGGCTGGCTAGGTGTTCCGCTGATGGATTGCACTGGGAATCTGGGCTGGGCAGAGCTCAGGTCCTCCATGTATCTAGCATGGATGTACCCCTGGAGTGTGGTGCTAGGGCCTTACACCTGGCTGGGTGGAACCACCAGGACCCAAGTGGCTAGGCAGAGTGCTGATCCAATGGTTCAAAGGTACAAAGATAATACCTACTACAGTTTTCCAGTTTCTAAAATGTGCTTGATGCTACAGTTATTGCTTGTTATGCTACTTTAGTCAGGAAGTTATATCTGCTGTAATCTGTTGTTTTCCCTTCTTTAACAATACTAGGAAACTCTGAGATAATAACCTCATCACAGCCTAGCACCAAAGACCTGGGGACTAATCCAAACAGATGCAAAAGCCTCACTCTTAATTAACTGGGAAAGTAGGATATTGGAACAGACAAAAGCCAAGGACCTCCTACATACAAAGGTCATCCCTGAGGAACAAACTTTTCCTAGAGAGGACTAGATACTAGTGACATAGCTTTGTACTAAAAAAAACTTACAAGAATCAAAACAGAAAACACAATAAAAATTTTCAGAATAAAAACTTACAAGATACAAAACCAAGGTGCAATTTCAGACCCCCAGCCCACGTATAATAAATCCAGTAGGCAACAAGATAGAGGAAAATGGAAAATGCACACCTGAAATTTCTGAAATGGTAGCAAACAAAGAAAAGACACAAATCCATGAGTTTATGGAAGAAGTCAGATCAGAAATAACCTCTCAAATATAAAAAGAAATGTCAACATTTATAAAGGAATTGATCATCAAATCTAGCATAGAGATAGATTTTAAAAAATAGATGATAATAGGAAGAGGATGGAAACCATGAATGAATGATACAGGAAAGAAACAGAATGCAGGAAATGGTTTCAAACAGATATCCAGGAAATTAAAAACATTCACTGAAAGCTGGTAAAACACTAAATGAAACTGAAGACAGACAGACTTTCAGGTCATAAAGATAGGATCATGGCTAGCAACCATGAAAGGAAAGATCTCTTAAAAATAAAAAGGGATCAACAAATAACAATTTAACAGTTGCAAGATGACACAAAGAAAAATAACATGAGTGACAGTTGTCAATGAAAAAGCAGGAATCAACACAAATGATATAAAAAGACTATTTTCAGAAATAATAGCAGAAACTTTCACAACTATGAGGACAGAATCTGACATACAGATAAAAGAGGCATGTAGGACTCCAACTAGCCATGCCCAAAATAAATCTATACCCAAACATACAATAATCAAGATCACAGAAATTCAGCACAAGAACATAATATTAAAAGATATTAGATAAAAGAAACAGATAACCTATAAAGTAAAGCCTATCAGAATCACAGAGATTTCTCAACACAAACCCTCAAATCAAGAAGAGCTTGGAGTAAAGTATTTCAAGTGCTGAAAGAAAACCAATTCCAATCCAGATTGATATATTCCACAAAACAATCTTTCAAAATGAGATACTTCCATGACAAAGAACCACCAAAGAAATTCATGATAATCAAACCAACCCTACAAAGAGTATTGAAAGATAGTCTAGACAGAGATAAAAATTACCACAATTCCAAGAACAAAAACAAAGAAAGCATCAGGCAGGGCAAGCAATTAAACAAAGGGAAACAGCAGGGAACTAGCAGTGGATACATAACATGACAAAGACAAACTAATATATATTAGTCATAGCCATCAATGAAAATGGCTTTGATTCAACAATCAAAAGAAAAAGACTGGACCAATGCATCAAGAATCAAAATCCAACAATATGCTGTATATCAGAATTGCATTTAACTCAAAATGAAATTCATAGACTGAATATCAAAGAATGGAAAACAATACTCCGTGCAACAGTAGCCCAGAAACAAGCAGAGGTCATTATTCTGTTTACAGACAATGTGAACCTCAAACCAAGAATGATAAAAGCAATAATGAAGGTCACTACATACTTGTTAATTATAAAATGTTGATTTTCTTAATACTGGTTCTTAAGGATTGTAAAACCTGTGTTATAATGTTTAAATTGTCAAATGATATGAATAATCATGTCTTTATAAATGGCGATTAGTTTAAAGAAATGTGTCAGCTTCCCAAGTCAACAGGTGTGGACTGTTATGATTGACATATGTGTGAACTTGAAAAGATGAGAAGTTTAGCTAAGTGTCTCAACAGAAGCCAGAGTCCTAATTTTGTAAACATTCTGAGCCTATGCACAAAGGGGCATGAATATTTTTTGATTGCTACTCCTGCCTTGGAGGGCAGCCTGCTTACAAAATAAGAACAGAGAAGAGCTTTGCTCTCCTCTCTTTGGCACTTGTTCCTTTTGTTGCCTCTTGCTGCCTAGAATTGCTGCTCTTGTGCCATTCCACCCTTCCTTGGAGCCAGCTGATTACAGACTGAAACACCACAAACTGTTAGCTAAATAAATCTTTTCTTCTTTCATTTTGGATGTCAAGTATTTTGTCTTAGCAGAGAAAAAAGTAATATACCAACCTTATCAAAAAAAGGAAAGAAAAAATTCACTCATGCAATGAGGAATGAAAAGGGTGACATCATTATAGATACTGTGGAAATTCATAAGATCATCAATACTTACTTCAAAAATCTTTACTCATAGACTGGGGATTTAGCTCAGTGGCACAGCACCTGCCAGGCACATGCAAGGGCATGAGTTCAATCCCTGGTATTAAAAAAAAATTCTTTACTCACATAGGATGGAAAGCATGGAAGAAATGGACATAATCCTAGAAATATGTAAATTATCAAAGCTGAATCAAGAAGATATAAAAATTCTGAATAATCCAATATCAGCTAATGAAATTGAACATGCAATTAAAAACTTACCAACAAAGTAAAGCCCACATCCTGATGGATTCATAGTTGAACTCTAGAAGAAATTTAGAGAACATTTAATGCTACTAGTTAGTCCTCAAAATCTTTAATAAAATTGAAAGAGAATCGATTCTCCCTAATTCATTCCTGGAGGAAATTATTAACCTGATACCAAAACCTGAGAAAACCCAACTGAAAAAGAGAACTACATGCCAATCCTCTTAATGAACATAGATGCAAAACTCCTCAATACAATACTAGCAAACCATCAAGGTTATATACTATGACCAGTGGGTTTCATCCCAGGAATGCAGGGATGGTGCAACATATGCAAATCAATAAATGTAGTACACCATAACACAGAACCAAAGAAAAAAAATCATATGATCATCTCAATAGTTGCAGAAAAGGTTTCAACAAACTCCAAAACACATTCATGATTTTTTTAAAAAAAACCTACAGAAAAGCAGAATAGATTGCCTTTACTTTGATACAATAAAAGCCATTGATGACAAGTCAACAGCCAGTATTATACTAAAAGAACAAAAACTGAAAGGTTTCACTCTAAAATCAGGAACAAGATAAAAATTCCACTATCACCTGTCACTTCTATTCAATACAGTTCTAGAAACATTAACTTGAGAAATTAGATGAGAGAAAAATAAAAGGAATAGGGAAAGAAAGGAAGAAGTAAAATTATCATTATTCACAGGCAACATGTTACTCTACATAGAGGACATCAAAAACTCCACCAGAGTACTTTTAGAATTAATAAGCAAATTCAGTAGTGTAGCTACATACAAAGTCAACACTTGAAAATCAATAATATTGTTATACACAAACTCACTGAGAAAAAATCTAGGGGTAATTACACCTTTCACAATATCATTCAAAAATAATATATTTAGGAATCAATCTAACAAAGGAAGTAAAAAATCTATAGATTGAAAATTACAGTATTATGAAAAAAGGAGATTGAAGAGGATATCAGAACATGGAAAGATATCCCTTACTCATGGATAGGAAGAATCCGTATAGTGAAAATGGAGATACTCCCAAAATTGTTATATAGATTTAATGCAATTTCAACCAAAACACCATACGTGTACCTCACAGAACTAGAGGGAACATTGCTGAAATTCACTTGGAACCAGAAGAGACCTAAAATACCAAAAGCAATTCTGGGTAACAAAGGCCAAGGCAGGGGGCATCACAATCCCTGACTTGAAAATGTACTACGAAGTTAGTACTACAAAGTTACTCTGATAAAATCAGAATGATTCTGGCAAAAAATCAGATCTGACAATTAGTGGAAGAAAATAAAAGTTGAAGACCCAATTCTATAAACACACTCAACCACTTTCTCTTTGATAAAGTGTCCAGACATGTTTACTGGAAGAAAGACAGCCAGCTTCTGTAATAAATGGTGTTGTGAAACCTGGCTTTCTACATGCCAAAGACTAAAACTAGACCCATGCCTATCACCATGCACTAAACTAAAGTTAAAATGGATCAGAGATCTAAATATTAAAACAGGAACACTAAATCTACTGTAAGAAAAAGTAGGTAGAAATTTTGAAGATATAAAGGTAGGCAGAGAGCTCACAATCCAAAAACAAACTGCACAGGAAGTACTTCAAGGAATCAACTACAGGGGTCATATCTTATGTAAAATTTTTGCGCATCAAAGGAAATCACCAACAGAGTGGGAAAGATTTTTAGTCAATTGTGCTTCACACAAAGGACTTCTATGCAGAACATATAAAGAATTGAAAAAAAAAATCAGACCTCCCAAATTCAAAGATCCAATCCACAAATGGGCATCTGAGATGAACACACTCCTCAGAAGAAGAAATACAAAATGGAAGACAAACACATGAAAAGATGTTTGACATCATTGGTCATTTGTGAAATACAAATTAAACCAACAACGAGATTCCATTCAATTACAGAAAGAATGATTATCACCCATAAATCAACCAATAACAAATGCTGGAGGGGCTGTAGGGAAAAGGGTGCATTTCTACATTGTTGGGTGTGTAGACTGCTGGATGCATTGTAGAAAGCAGTGTGAGATTCCTCAAAAACTAAGATTAGAGGCCCCACTCGACCCAGCTATTCCCCTTCTGGGTATGTTCCCAGACGAAATAAAAACACTGTAACAGCGATATATGTTCACACATGTTTTTAACAGCACAATTTGTAATACATTAATCTTGCAAACAGCCCAAATGCACATCAACCAATGAATGGATAAAAAATAGTGGTATTTTTCTACAGTGGAGTGCTACTCAGCCATAAAGGAGGATAAACTCAAGGTTTTTATAGGTTAATGGAAGCAACTAGTGACCATACTGATAGGAGAAATAAATCAGACTCACATGTATAAACATTGTACTCTCTCCCTTGTGTAAAAAACTGAAATATTAAATAAGATTGAAAATGTAAAATAGAAAGAGGAAGATGGAGGACTGGTAGGTAGCAGGAGAGAGACCCTCTCTGAGAGAGACAGCTCAAATGCCAGAATAAAACACCCTGGAGAGACCCAAACAGATAGAGATGGACTCTCACAATCCAGAAAGTAACTAAAGTGCAAAAACCCACTCGAATATGAGGTCCTGTGGCTACTATTAGTGAAGATAAGATCAGCGAGCACGGCATTCTCCTCCAGCCGCCTGAACCCCACCTGACCCGAACAAGCGATCCGCACTGAAGCGACTGGCTTGAGCCGCCGGAGTGTGGAGCTGAACAGCCCTGCGTGCAGCTTGCCAGGACCGGCTCTGCACACGACCCACTCAGAGGCACCGTGGATTCCCACTGCAAGCGCGCTGAAATCGGAGCTCGGGCAGTCCAGCAGTTCTCGGGGACGTGGTGAGTGATGAGAATAAGACCCTACCACGGGAAAGGGGAAACCGACTGGACGACAGGTTGGATTTGGGCAGGACAGCCCTAACTCCATAAGGAAGTGGCTTCAGCAGGTTACTCCCCTCGCCGAGCAGATTGGTGGAATCTGCTTGAACTACGCCACGCCCCTGGCGGGGACCCAGTTACTTCCCAGAGATCAGTGCACACTGATGCAGTGAAGGCCTGCAAAGGTTGACTGGCCCAGAAGGGAAGAGGTAGCCTATACTGCCCGTGGGTGAACTCTAATCTCTGATAACCTATTGAAGAGGGCTAAAGCTCCTAGCCTGCGCCCTCTAGAGGAGACTTAACCAACAAGAAAAGGGTCTGGGCATTACACTGTACACTTGTATGGAAGGAACCAAAAACATGACGAAAGGGAGAAATAAGAAAACACTCCCAGCCCCCAACCCTGAGAACATCGATCCAGGAGAGGCAAATACAAAAGAGACCGAGGGCAGCAAAAATGCAACATCTAACACAGTGTTAGCAGACATAAAGAGATATCTTCAGGACCTCGTAAGTGGGACCAAAACTGAAATATTAATTCAAATTAAATAAGAGATAAGTAGATTAATAAAAGAAGGTCTGGGCACCTCTCAAGAAGACACAGACAGAAGAATGGAGGAACACAAAAGGAGAGAAAAATTTAATCAGGAATTTAGAAAAAACTTAGAATTTATGAAGCAGATTCAAAGAGATTATCAGGAAACCAAAGTTTCAATAGAAAGCTGGCAAAACTGCTTGAAAGAAACCAAAGATAGACTATCAAAAATTGAACACAAGCTTGCAACGTGGGGAAGATCTCTTAAAAATAACAAGGGAGCAAGCAGTAAAGATACAAAGACTGGAAGATGACAAGAGGATCTATAACTTAAGAATAAAGTATGTGAATGAAGAAGCGGGAATCAAATCAGAGGAATTAAAAAGACTTTTCACAGCCATTATTAAAGAGAATTTTCCAAGCACAGAAAAAAGAAATGATATGCAGAAATATGAAGCATACAGAACTCCAGCCACCTACAACCCAAACAGAGCTACACCCAAACACATAATAATCAAGATCCCAGAAATTCAATATAAGAACAGAATATTAAAAGCCATCAGAGAAAAGAAACAGATCACCTATAAAGGAAAACCCATCAAAATCATGGCAGACTTCTCGATACAGACCATCAGATCAAGAAGAAGTTGGAGTAATGTAATGCAAGCGCTGAAGGAGAACAATCTCCAGCCCAGATTGGTGTATCCTGCAAAACTCTCTCTAGAAATTAATGGAGAAAAAAGATGCTTCCATGACAAAGAGGAGCTAGGAGAATTTATGACCACCAGTCCAACCCTACAAAAAATTCTGAAGGACATACTAGGGAGAGAGAACAAGAACACGAGCATTTCAGGTACAGTGGCAGAGAGGCCTCAGTGAATGAGGCAGACAGTGAAGTGGAAAAGAAAAATAGACTATCATTGGCAGAAAAATAGAATAGCAGAAATGAGGCAGAGAAGATAGGCTATAATCTCTAGTATAGTGGACCTTGAAATACTAACAGAGAGAAACACAAGCAGAGTATATCAGGAGATAGGGTCCATTGAGCTGCTCTTTATAGGGAAGCAGTGAGACCCAAAACAAGCAGTGCACCCCATGGGAGTGAAAGGGGAGGAATTGTCAAAAAAAGGGAGGCAGAGGATACTGTTAATGGGGTAACAAGATTTAAAACTTACATTATTCTCACCATTCTGCTTGGATGGATTGTATGCTGTTCCAGTTTGTCTACTTACACTAGGCTTGAGGACATGGTCAGCTATCCCAAAAATAAGAGGACATATTACGGTAATCACCCCTAATTTTCCTATCAACTTAACCTGAAGCCCTTTATAACTTATACTGTCTTATTATGGCTGATCTTATTTGAATCTGGTTTGTTAGATTGCTACTTTGTATTGACTGATCTTATTTAAAACTGTTGTGATGGATAGCACCAAG
>PVJX010027401.1:0-24891 GCA_004027295.1 Dolichotis patagonum | reverse complement strand
ACAAGAGTCAATATGATAGAGAGTGAATATCTCCAATTGTCTAGCTTTGAAATTTATGTCTTACATTGCTTTCTTGTGATCCGGTTTGCTCTGTTTTGTTGTATTTAATTTTACCCTATTGATATAATTGCATGTATATTTGAGTGGGTAAGATGGATGACCATATTGTTGTTTTTGTAAGATCGTGGAGCAGAACTGATAACAGCCTCACTGTTTGAATGTTTACTTTACGTGCTTTAACTTTGTAATTTGAACAACTATTTCCAAGAAGTCAGTATGTAATTAGTCAAGTAATAATTTCTTAGGTTTTATTGTTGTACTTTTCCTTTTTTCCTTGGAATACTGTATGGTTGCTACCCTTTATTCTGTTTTATTTTGTTTTGTTTTTTCCTCTTTAAATAAAAAAAAAGAATCATATGCCAGCAATAATAAGAAACTTGTCCACAACTTTCAATGTATTCCCATTAAGGTCAGATTAAAAGCTAAAATTCAGGGGGGTGGTGATAGATGATACTAAATTATAGTTAAGTAAAAGCAGAAGTCCCAGTGTGCTAGTGCTAGAAGATAGGATTTTGAATGTTTTTACCATAAGGAAATGATAAATATTTGAGAAGACATATATTTAACCTGATTTAAACATCATACAATGTATCAAAATACTACAAGGTACCCTATTAATATGTACAATTTAAAAATATATTTTTTGTGGATGAGCTCCAAAATAATTTAATTTGAAATATTCTGGGATGTTGTATATGATCTGGCTTCAGCTTATCTCTTAGACTTTATTTCTAGTCATGCTGCTCCATCTATACTGGTTTATCTGTTGTTCTGCAAATATCCCAAGCTTTGCATCCTTCGCCTGGGATCCTATTCCCCAGCAGTTCACTCTTCTGCTTTCTTTGGGTATTTTCTTGAGTCTCACCACCTTGGAGCAGCCTTCTCTGAGGACTTGCCCTCATTACAGCACTCTAATTAATTAATCTTTTTCATAGTGTGGATCTTGATTCAAATATATTTTATTCATCTATCTCCTTTTTTTAATATCGTCTATTTATTCCCAGACCATTAAAGCCCATGTTTCATCTCCTGTTATAAGTCTACAGAAATGTTTGGACTCAATAAAATTTTGCAAGAAAAAATGAATGAATAATTCCTCCTCTAGCATGTGTGTAGGGTCTCATTCAGTAGAATGGTGCTTCTTTGTAATACCCAATATGAATTAGAGTTAACCCATAACTGGCTTTCTCCTCTTCTTTGCCTATATTATTCATCCTAAATAGTGACCATAGCTGACAGTTGCTCACCTTACTCAGTGAGGAACATGGATCCTAAACAGTGACCCATTCAGAACACCTAGAAGAATAAAACAGCAAGGAAAAAGCCAAAGGAGATGATTTCTAGGATCAGATCTCACCAAGTCTCCTGAAGTTCCTGAGCTGTTTGAATGATGATGAGCTTTTGAACCCATTCTAGAACAAGAATATGGCATTTTTTTTTCATTCAGTTGCACCAAAGACAGAAGACAAGCAAGAAAATTGGAGTACACATTATCCTCAAAAGTAGGAAAATGTTTTATCATTTATGTAACAAATATCAAGCATGCTTACCTATCTGTATTACCTAGAGGATGATTATCTACTGCCAAATGACATGAACCAGGGCTGGGGGTTATATCTCAGCGGTAGAACACTGATATGAGGCCATGGGTTTTACTCCCATTGATGCAAAAGAATTTTTTTAATTACATAAACTAGAAAACTTGGGAAAGGATGTTCCAAAGGTTAAGATTCAATTTAGAAATGGGGCAAGGGAGCCTACTTGACAAAAGTAGCAAGACAGAAAATAATGCCAGGTGTAGCAAGCAAAAGGATAAAGCAGAAGAGCAAGAGACATGCTGGGTCTCAGAACTGTTCTAAGCAATTATTAAAGAAAATTCCAAGACCTACAAGAAAATTGAGTGCGTATAATTATACCAGAATGTCAGGAACTTTGTCCTGCTGAAGAACTCCTATCATTAGGTTGGCAATGTAACATATCACTCATATCTCATTGTATCATTTTGTACTCCTATCAATTTTTAATATATTACATAGTTCTAACCTCTGGGAAACTGGGTAAAAAAATCAAATAGCTTTTCTTAAACAATTCTATCATATTTGAGCACTGGGAAAAAGTTTAAACTTTATATATCATGCATAGTCTAGTAAGAGGGGTACACAATTCACTCTTCTTGTTGCAGACTTATTATTTTCTCAGATTTATTTCAGTATGGCATGACCTTGTTCAAATTTTCAATAATTCAGTTATTTCCATGATTAGACTCGTGTCAGATCCTGGCATTTAAGGCCCTCTGACAATGCTACTAACAATATAAAATAATAAAAACTGCTAACATCTGTGGAGAGCTTTCTGCTCTACAATCTGTGGCTAAGTGCTTTCGTCATATTATTTAAGCCTTCTGATGACTTTGTGTGGTCATTACTACTGTCAGATAAATGTTACAGAAGAGAAACCAAGGCAAAGGGATGTATCAAAGGGCTAAATAAACTTTATCTCCCATGGCTACCCAACCTCACCTAACACACGTGTCCCCTACTTACTGCCTTCAAAATCACCTTCTCTTTTCGTATTCCCTTCCTTTAAGGTCTCGCCTTCTGAAGGAGGCTCTCTCTGACAATAATCTGGACTCAAATAGCACTAGGACTGTCTACCACATTTGAACAATTATTTTTCCTGTGTATCTCATCTTTCCAAAGAGGTCTTAAATTCTGCATGTGACATCTCTCTTTACCTTTCACAATACTAATACCTTGTACGAATAATGAATCTACTTGGTGATGAATTTGTTGATTCCTAAAGTGCCTGGCATATGGGAAGCACCTAATAAATGGTTTTTGAACATTGATCAATGAATGAGGAAAACAAAACACAAAAAATAAATTAGTGAGAAATCTCTTACCCAGAGTAAATGAGTGTTAATCCATTTGTGTTAGCTCTAAGGGACATTCTGGTAGACCTGAGATTGTAATTGGACTAAGATAAACAATTTTTTCTCTTATCTTTGTTCCAATACACGTAGTGACCTTGACCTCCCAGAAATTATTTTAATATTGCATATATTTTCTTAGGTAAAGTCCTCTTTTAATTTGTTGTTCTCCCCCTGCAGAGGAGGAAATTCTCCTTTAACAGTCTAAGAGTAGGTGAGGACTTTTGGACTCTGGATATATAATAAATGGCTCTCTCTTGTGAGAAAAAAAGAAAGGGCACCAGAAATGAGTCATACATCTTGCAGTTGAACTTGCAACCCCAATAACATACCAAGGCACTTCAACATTTAATTGCTGAGAATGGGGAGGAAGGAGCTAGAGGAATGTGATCACACTGAGCCAAGAAGATGCACAAAGGTGGGTGTCCCAGGGGTCAGCCAAGAATGTGCAACAATTTTTTAAATGAAAAACCACCCTCAAGATCAAATTCTTCCTCCTTCTATATATCATTATATCCCTTAGGAAAAATAGTTCTGAATTCCAGGGGCAGGTCATGTTCAATATCATAGCTATCTAAAGTCCACATTACATTCTTTCACTGATACGGAAAGAAGCTAAATAAAGCAGATGTATCTAGTAGCTACTTGGGAAAGAAAATGTAAATAAATAGGTTTCTCTTAGGACTGAGTTTAGGTTTCTGCTTAAGGAATCATGGATTTTCTAGGATATTTTAAAACTTCTCTCCAATACTTTTGCAGGAACTCAAGTGGGGCAGTGGGGTGTATTCTCATTAATTAGAAACCACAAATTGAGAAAATTAATCACTAGGATAAAGCTTGTCCTGTTTCAACATGAATATCAAAAACAAATTTGCAAGTGCTGAATAAAATGGTCACTGTGCCCAGATAACCAATGGAGTTTTAGCAAGAGCTGCATGAGGCCAGTATCCTGTCTAGTGAAATAAAGTGCCCGGGGACTGAGCACTGAGCACCGGTGACATGTGAAGATTGGGCCATCATTAACAGCTCTCCTTTAGCCTGCGTTTCTCAGCACTAGTTTTTCAGCCAATAACTGGGTTACTCAGCAAGAACTTTTGGAAGAATAAAGACAATTTCAGAAAATGGTACAGACTATAGCTTAACAACTGACCAGAGCTTGGGAATTGTATACTCTGGGGAAAACACAAATTTTTATTGCATAAATACAGAGAACTTGGGGCTGGGATTTAGCTCAGTAGTAGAGCGCTTGTCTAGTAAGCAGGAGGCCCTGACTTTGGTCCTCAGCACCAAAATATTTAAAAGCTAAACAAAATATAGGGGACTTACAATCTTCTACTATGGAGAGCTAAGCAGTAGAGCACTTGCCCGGTAGGCTCAAGGGCCTAAATTTGAGCCTCAGATCTGGAAAAAAATCTCTACTTAGTCTCCTTGCCATCTCCTTTTCCCTATAGCCAATCGTCATCCACTTGAACATTCCTGTAAAAATCTCTGGTAGAGAAATCTCTGGTTTCTAAAGGACCCCCTATGCAAATCACTTTCTCATATCATTTATATTGCACTGGAGGCCTAGTGGTTACTTTCTTACAAGATCTTACAAAGTAGAAGTCTTCTCATTTTCTTTTATCAAATGGACTTTGCCGAGGCTGTTCTGATCCTCTTTCATTTTATTTTTGTACCTTCTCTCATGATTCTATTTCTCCATTTCTTGCTATTATATTTCCTTATTTCTGATAGTTGAATTGTCCAGGAGAGTCAGCTTTGTTTGTAAAAACTGCTTGAAGTTGTACATAATTTTAAACAATCCAGATGACTGATTGTACATAATTTTTTTTAAATTCAGAAATATTCATATGAATGAAGACCCTCAAACATACGACTCACTCTAAGAGGCATCAAACTGCCCTGATTTATTCTTTTTCAACCTTAAAGGAACTTGCACACCAGTGTCAAGTCAGAAAAAAATAGGAAAGATGAAGCATGGCTTCTATGATTTGTTATTCGCCAATGAGTTATGACTAATACTCAGACTTACTGTGGCAGCTTCCTGGTTTGTCTGCTATGTTTGCAAGAGCTCTCAAAGCTCGGATTTTCTGATAAGAAAACGTTTTTCGCTTTCAATTCTGTGAGCTCTGGCCTTGTGGTGCTGGTTTCCAGAGCTCCCAAAGCTTCTCATCAGTGTGACCTGGAGGTCCTCAAATATAAGGGATTCCTGCTACACCAAGAATAAACCTGCTTCCAGTGTAGGAACAGTGACTCAGATAATAGCACACCTGAGTCACTTTCCATTTGCTTATGAGATTCGTTAATATTCTTCACTTCAAAGATTAACAAGAATGTAACATAACATGTATGTTTAGCTCCCAGAAATCCAACATGGAGACTCATAACCTATAATGGAGAAATGTGGGGATAAATGGAATCTAAAACCAGAGACAATTACTAAACCTCCTTATGACCTGTATATTTCAAAATATCCCCTATAAATTTTGTTCAAAGCTGTGCAGTCTCATATGACCAATATGGCTTATTTTTCATTTCCTTTTTTTGCCTAATGCTTTGCAAAGATTTTAAGAAAAATACATGTTATGTGAGTTATATCTCCCTCTTACAGAGACAGAGAGAGAGAGCGCGCCAAAATATCAGCAAATGGGGATTAAAAAAAACAAAGCAAAGACTCTCAGTGAAAAAGCAACAATTTGCTTGAAACAACCGGCAGCTGTCCTCTTCATGTGAGCTACAAGGTCGCCATGTTGCTTCAGACCTATCTCCCACTCTATGAATTTATGGTTCCTGCCTAGCCCCTATAAATACTGGAGTTTTTAAACTTCAGGGATAGATAATATACAACTGAAACAATCAATCATTGACTAGCTGATCACATTCATTTTCTATTGTTGTCATTACAAATTACCACAAATTTGATGGCTTAAAACTATTCAAATTTATTATCTTCTATAGATGTCCCACATAGGATGTCCTGGACTAAAATCAAGGTAGGGGAGAATCCATTTCAAATTCCTGTCCTTTTCTGGCTTCTATAAACTGCCCACATTTCTTGGTCTGAAACTCCTTTCTCTACTTTCAATGACAACCACTGACATAGAATCTTGCTCTGACCCTACTTCTGTTCTCATGCCTCTTTAGTTGACTCTCTTTTCCTGCCTCCCTCTTCCACTTATCAGGATTCTTGTGATTACATGGATCCCCCTGGGATAATTCAAAATGCCCTCCCTACTAGCTGTGATTAAGAGTTTTCCATATAAGGGAACATTTATAGGTTCCAGGGATTAGGGTATGGGTATCTATGAGGGTTCATTAATCTTCCCACCACATCATTAAATCTGTATTTCACAAAATCAAAAAGAAAATGTAAAGCATGCACTTTTTATACATCCAACTAGATTTTTCATTTATAATATACAGGCTCCTAAAAAGCTGAAAAGTTGTATGTAAAGCAAATTATAATCCAAAGGAATTAAGATAAATAATTTCAAGGAATTTTGTGAATTGCTTTATAAATATATTAATTTTCTATTATCTTGTTTTATGAATCCAGAGTTGCTACAGTATATTTTGTTACTGTTCAGCTAAAGCCTAAGTACGGGTAAAACACTGTAATATTTTGAGAATTCTAAAGGAAGACAGTGGAGTCAAAAAACTATAAACCCCAAAGTACAGTCCAATAATTGCTAATGTTCTATAGCATAGCAAAGCAACAACCACTAAAGTTGGCAACAATTAATTCTGTATTTCAAAGTAGCTAGTAGAGAAGATTTTGAATGCTCCCAACACGACAAAATCTAATGAATGTTTGGGATGACAGATATGCCAATCTGCTCTGATCATTCCACACTGTATTCATGTACTGAAACATCTCCACATATACCCATAAAGATGCACAATTATTATGCATCACTTTTAAACTAAAAAATGATAGATCCCTTTCCTGACAATCTGCACAGAATTATAACCTCCACATATGCATTTCCAAACCTGGTAACTCTGATGGGACATATAATAAAGACTTGAGTCTCACTCAGCTAGTGAGCAAGATAGTGTTCTACTGAGGAGCACAGGATCTGGCATCAGCCTACATAAAGTTCAAATGCCAACTCTGAAAACTTGGAGCTATGTGACCTTGGGTTCATTACCGTATTTCTTCTGTGCCTCACTTACCATTTTCACAAATTAAGCATAATACTAGTATGTATTTCATGGGGCTGTCATGAGGATTAAATGAAACAGAGAATATAAAACACTCAGTATGGTACCTGGCACTCATTAAGGCCTCAATAAGTGGATTTTCTTATTATCACTACATGCTGATGCCCATGCTTCCCTTCCACGTAGAAGATAAAGGAAGCATTCTACACTTTGGATTCATTATCTTCCAGATTTGAAAAGAAAGTGACAAAAAAACATGACCAATAAAGAGAAAGTAGCAGGGAAAATATTAAATTATGATAAAATGAGTCTTCCTTTGATAGACACCCATGGTTTCTACTTGCAGGCTATCTAAAAGAAAGAATGACTTTTAATACTTAATGTAAGTGTGAATCATCCTCAGCAAACCCCATGGTCTGATACTGAATATCTGAAATAAGTTATATTTAGAATTGGGGAATAATTTGTTTTTCTGCTCAGAATCTTCAAGAAGTATGTTAGCTTTTCCTTGGAGTTCAATGGCTCTTCACAACCTCCTGAACAAAAAGCCAGACTCACGTCCAAGGCATTCAAGGATCTGTGTTAATTTTTTACCTTTTAGTGTTTCTACTTTTGATTCACATACACCTTTTACCCAAACTACTATCCTGTCCAAACTACTAAAATTCCCCAGCTAGGTTGTTCTGTCCAACCTAAGGTACAGCTCCATATAGGAGCTGATCTGCTTTATTTCTTAACTACTCTGGAGGCTGCTGGAGACCAGAGACCCTTGCATTACTTATCCATACACTTCCCAACAATTTAATGGGAACCTAATTAATATCTGCTAAAGAGTTAAATTACCTAATGCTTCCACTCATTAAATATGAATCTCTGATGCTCTTTATTTCAAAGCTGTTTTCTTCATTCAGCTGAAAGCTTCCTTCTTGAACTTCCTGATTCAGAAGATAATAGCTATATTACAATTCTTTAAAAAGTTACACTTCTAAATTTATCCTGAGGTTTCTGATTTTTAAAATTCCATGAATCTGTGAGATCCGCTCATTTAAGTTTTTGTTCTCTACTGTAAAATAAATACTATTTCCAGACTGATATATCCTTTAAAATGATAGAATAATAAAATGACTATTTCCTACCTTCATGGTAACCGTGATGGTGCTATTTACATTTGCTTTATGCAACCAGCCTTGTTTTATCACACCACCTTTCTGAGAACATAAAGAAGATGAATCCTAAAACAGAGCAAAAACCATACATAAGTAAAATAGCCAACCATCAATTTAATTAGTCAATATTTAGGGGACACCGAACTGAGCCTTGCCCCATTTCCTCATTAAAACATAAAGTCTTCCCTTCCTATAAATGTTTAAAATTGATGAGTGTACCGTACCCACAATAGGCATTCAATAGGTTCAGAACTATATAGGCTCTCTTCTGAGAAAGTCCTCTGCATTATTCAGTCAGGCAAATTGTACCTCCAAATGTCACAGACATCAAGCCACCTGTCCCTAAAGGGATCTATTAGGGGAATCCAGATAAATCACCATAGCACATGCCTAAGACAAGAAAATCAACTCTACAAGCCTGCCCCCAAGGTGGGTTGAACAGGTTTATAAACAAATCCCAGTCCAGTTCACTTGATTGTTCCTAAACATCATTTGAAAATGCAACAATTCTTTTTAAAAGTTTTTAAAACACTGAGTTTGAAATCTGACCAGAGATAATTCACAACTCCTTCCAGCATCTTTTCACAGGGAATTCCCTTTAGAATCTTTTTCAGCAGAAGTGACCTTGAAGAAACCAGTGCAGTTGCCCCATCATTACCTCATCTTTCTCACAGTCCTCATCAATCTCAAACACATGATTAGGAATCTTTTCTGGTCTCAGAGATTTGCTGAAAATGTAAGAGAACTGTTTTAGACAATGAACAGATAAACTACAACAACAACAAATAAAAGCAAGATGAGTAAACTTTCCTCCACAGACTACAAAATGCCAAAAAAATAAGAAGGAAAAATTATTTTATTCTTTCCCCCTGGAGTAAACTCACATTGCTTTGTTTGTTTGTGTGGTGCTGGGAATCAAACCCAGGATCTCACACATGCTGTCAAGCGTTCTATCACACCAAGCTACATCACTAGTCCTGTAAGGCTTTTTATACAAGCATTCCCACATGCACAGCCAGCGACAAAGACCTAACCAAGCCCAGATATTTAGAGAAGGCAGAAGTTGCTAAGGAATGTGTGCCAGAGCTATTAGCAATGACAGAACCATCTCTTTTTCTGCAGGGCAAAAAACAACACAGTATTATTCTGGCTCTTTCATTTGTTTGCCTTATGAACTTGGACTGGCCATTTCAGTATATAGTTTCCTTCTCTAGAAAAGTGTTTTGCAAACTACAAAAGCCTATACAAACGTCTCATTTCTTTCTTACTTTTTCTAAAGCATCTCCTATTTGATATCCTGTAAGGTTCGTAGGTGAGAAATGGAAGAAAGGAGACAGCTCAAACAAGTGTGACTGCTCCAAGGTTATCCAGTTAGTAAGTGGTAGAAGTAGGATCTGATCCATGATAATCTAGCTCCTAAGCCAGTGTGCTCAGGCCTTTTTTTTCCACTCAGCTGACAGAGATGTACTATTTTCAAGGAATGTCTGGGGTATCTTCTAGTTTTTTCACTAACACCACTGGAAAATGCTCACTACATTATCCAGAATCAACTAAAGATACAGATGTATCAGTACAGATACAGATCGATACAGGTGCATCAAAGCCAAAAAGTGAGCTCATACATTTTGAAAAAAAATTTTATGAGCAAAGTTAAAACATATTCACTCAGTCAAAACACTGAATTTACCAAATATGCTAATTGCAGTTTTGACTTACTATAGCTGAGAAGTTTCACAAGTAATTTTAATAGGTTTAAAGTGTAATAATTCTCCTCTTGAACATTTTCTCTGAATTCTAAACTTACCATGGCAACATTCGAAAGTCTCCAGAGAAGTCTTCATACTTGTAGTTTACTACATGCCAATCTGTGCTATATGTTTTAATACACTAAAAGAAAATAGGAATCTTTAATTTGAAATACAGGAAAAGCAAACATATATCCACTGTCCTGAAATATACTGATCAACTTTAGAAAACCACTTGGGAAATGTCAATACTTCCTTTGGGGATCAACTATGTTTCTGTAGCCCAAATGGTGACAATAAATCCCAATTCGTATGTCTTTTTGAATCCTCTGATTGCAAGCCCATGAAAAATAGTAACATGCTATGCATGCAAATATTTAAGCTGTATCTTCTGTATCACATCATATAGACTTGTTATGTATATCGATTAACTTTAGTAACTTTACTTTCCATTTATGTTAGAGGAAAAATATTTTAAATATTTTATATAAATAAATTTCACATTTAAAGATATAAATATTTTGTATATGTTCTCTCTCTCTCTCTCTCTCTCTCTCTCTCTCTCTGTCTCTATACACACACACACACACACACATACACATATATGACAAATGTTCTTCTGTGACCATTAAGGCCCTTACTTCTTTGACAAATAAACTCTGGGCCCTCTTTTCGGCATCTTCTGGTACAGTTGACTGTACTGTTCTGCGCTGACGACTTATCACCGAGATCTGGAAGACAAAGTAATTCTTGCTGAGAATTGGCTTGGAAAATAATAGTTTCTGTTCTTTACAAAAGTGCTTATGAACTCACAGATATATCTTCCATTGGGAACATGAGCAGGTCTCTAAGGGGGTCACTGTAAATCTGGGTCTTCCTTTGGGCAATAACATTCTCATAGTCCAGTGGCTCCACAACTTTGGCCTTTTCCTTTACAAAAAGAGACAAAAATAAAAGTTATTATGGGCAGACTCAGAAGAGAGAAAGTTCTCTCTCTGCACTAAAAATACATTCTTCTACAATAAAAGGAACTATTGATATGAGTAAGTACTTAAAGGAGACACTTTCACCAGAGAACTATTTTCCATAAGTAGACACATACACCCAAACACAGAGACTCTCCTTGCTAAAGACAAGCATTCTGGAGAAATGGCACCATATTCTGCTCATCTATGTGCTTTCCAGAAACTCACTGAATTTTAAGTGAAACAAAATTGGTATATTTGGAAGTTGATCTTTTCTGAATATGCACGATTCACTGGATAGCTGAAGGGGAAAAAAGTATCAACATTTATGTATCTTCTCTGTACCAGGCACCCTGTCCAAAGAATGTATGAAGTTTCAGAAAAGTGGGATAAGTATGAGTACAGGAGATGCCCAATCATGTGGGCAGGACATTAAAGGGTGAGGTTCTAGGTAGCAGAGCCAGGAGATCCCTGTCGTACTTCCAGGTGAGCTGGTCACTGACAATAGGGCCCCAGCCTGAGAGTAAAATTAGAAGGAGCAGTCAAGGGAGGCTGAGAAATTCAGAATATGTCTTACTAATAAGATTAACCACAATGGGGTTTACGGAGCCCTTTTTATGGGCACTATGCTAAGTGTATTCTGTGTACTTTTTAAACGTAATACTATGAAATAGGTTTCAGCCCCAGTCATTATCCCCATGTTACAGATGAGAAAGCCCAACTTAACTTGCGTTAAGTACATTCATTGACCACTTTCAGAACAGAAATTCAAACTTAGCTGTGTGGTTGCAAACCTCCAATATTTCTCTTTCATGTGTTTTTCCATCACTAAGAAATACATAAACACACTGATGTACAAAGCCTTGAATTTGAAATAGCATCCCACTACCTACCTTCCTACCATTTTCTACTTCAACGAACTTACCACAATTTGATATACCATCTATTTTTACATCGCTGCCTATCTGAGAACAGAAATATTGCTTTATTTACTTACTGCTGTAACCCAAGTGTATACCACAGTACCTGGCACATGAGCATGTGGGCACCTAATGGTTAGTTGTGCAATGAACTTGAAGATACGCATATTCAACCAGAACCATGTCTTGGCATGTTCCTGCAAACCGAACTGGACGTACATTACTGATCTCTAATAATGATGTTTTATTTAAGTGAAATTATTTTATTAAAAATTTATAATAAAATCACATAAAGAAAAATAAAATTTAAGATATATTAAAGCATCACCACAAAGAAATGATAAATGTTGGGTATGGCAGTACACACCAGTAATTCTAAAATTCAGGGGGCAAAAACAAGAGATTGTGAGTTCCAAGTTTGTCTGGGCAACTTAGTGAACTCAAGGCCAGCCTGGATTACACAGAAAGTCTCAGTCTCAAAAACAGATAAATATTTGAGAAGAAAATTTGTCTATGCTAATTTAAACATTATGCATATATGCATATGTGGAACATTACATAGTACCCCTTATAATATGTATGACTTTTATGTTTCTTGCGTATCAGTCAAAAATTTTTAAGTAAGATATATTAAAACAATATCCTATTGGAATCGTGGTTGTATTTATATCTGTGTATGCAGTAGTTGAGGTGAGGGCTCAGTATACTTCACAATCACTTGAAAATGATATATATACATTGTTCAGGATAAGCCACAGCTATACTGAAGCTTCATATATGAAGGGCATCTCAGAGTCTCCTCTAAAGGATTACTTAGATTAAAGTAAACCACTTGAACCAATGAGAATCAATGTTCAACCAATCTAAAAGGTCCTTAGAAAGATACACTTCATCTCTCAGGTCTTAAATTTAGATTTGTAGAACCAAATCAAGGCAAGCTAAGCATCTCTATCATGTCTGCAGATACTAGTATAGAATGGAACAGAAGAAAAAACTCCTATCTGGGGAACTCAGAGATTTTCTGGTAGTAAAATCTAACCCTCTGCACCATACCTACCATATTTTTGTGAACCCAAATGAAAGGAAACAGACTGCATCTTTCAGGTGTAACACTAGGAGCCTGTGAGCAATTCCACTGAGAAGTGGAATAAATAAAGCTCTATCTAAGAAAGCAAGCTTTCAGCAATGAAAACATTTTAAAAACCTTGCTTTTAATGCCGTCTTCCCAATACAGATTGCAAAAATAGTCCTCAAAGCCAACATTTAATCTGTTGAATTAATATGTTAACATCTCTGTAGAATAACTTCGCAAGTACCTGCTTTGAGTAACTAAAAAACAAAAAGAAAATCTTCCTTCAGTTTTCTAATGTAGCTGTTAAATTTATATGGAAAAGCATGTGTCAAAATAAATCGCTTGTTTAAATGCATAGTACATGCCATCTAAAAATGGAAACAACCCCCCATGTGTTTTGAAGGTCATATATACATGTGATATAAAATAAGGTTTCACTTTTTATGTAACACTGGGTCTTTACTCCTATTTCCTTGCTCTGCTGAAGAAAAGCTCCGGTAGTTATTCTGGGTGCCCTAAAAATTCCCCTAATAGACAACTAGGCCTGTCAATCAGGCTTCATCTCTATAAGAAGAAAAAGCAGAAGGGACTGAAGCCCCACGGTTCCTTTTGAGTAGGGTTCAGTCATAAACAGCTAGTACTACAGATAAGGGAAACCTTTGACTTGTAGAATTATCATGACTTAATAGTGGCTTTTCTCAGAAGTTTAGAACATATCCCTGATTTAACCTTCCTATTCAGTTTTATCATTCTATAATTAGACTTCTATGGTTATCCAAAATAAAGCTTCTACCACACTCAAAAAGGATTTTTTAGAGCCAGGCCTTGTCACACATTCCTACAATCCCAGCACTTCTGAGAAGCTAAGGCAGGAAGATGACAAGTTTGAGTACCAAAATAAATTTTAAAAAGAAAAAAGATTTATCTCTCAGTTTTTGATTTACCCTTTCTCCCAATATTGTACCGTGAGTGGCCTGCATAGGTGTTTTTACTTTCTCTTTATTCTTTTTCTTTTTCTTTTCTTTTCTTTTCTTTTCTTTTCTTTTCTTTTCTTTTCTTTGAGACAGGATCCTTCTTTCACTTCAGCTTTCTAATGTAGCTGTCAAATTTATAGGGAAAAATCATATGTCAAAATGAATCACTTGTTTAAATGTATAGTACATGCCTTCTAAAAATGGAAACAGCTGGCCTTGAACTTGAAGTGATCCTCCTGCCTCAGCCTCCTAAATGTTGGGATTACAGGTGTGCATCACCATGCCTAGCACTGGTGCTTTTTCATAACTTCAGAAATCTATGCTGTGATAAATGGGATTTTATAATTACTCAAATAAAAGCAAGGTCCCACTGTATAATACTTCTGCACAGTTCCATAGCACTGTGAAGTAAAAGCCAAAGGCATTTGTGCAATCTGGAGAGCAGCGAGCATATGTTTTAGTCTTTTCTTCTAAGTAGTGACAGGAAAACCATCAACCTAAATTTGGAACCTACTCAGTTGTCACCATGAGGAAAGCAAAGCAAAACAAAACAAAACAAAACAAAACAAAACGATCTGTCTTTGAAAGTTCTCGACATTCACTGAGATCTAAGCTCTCCTGAAATAACTTACTAGTAACATTATTAGCATGTTGGGGTTAATTCATTTAAAGATCACTTAAGAAAACGCTTTCATTTACATTGTTTCTTATAAAACAATCTGTCAAGTAGACAAGGAAAATACCATCATTTCAACTTCACACATAAGGAAATTGGCTCAGAGACTGAATTTCATCTGTCTAATTTAGTAACAAAATCAAGATTCAAACTCAGATTTTTTTTTTGGGTGATAGCGCTGGAGATCAAACACAGGACCTCATGCACACTAGGCAAGAGCTCTCAGTGCTAAGCTCCACCCTCAACTCTTGATCTTATCATCGTTTTGCATCCTCAGATTTTTTTCCACATCTTCGGTACTGTCACTTATATTTTCTTTCAAACCAAATATTTTCAACAAAATGTATTAATTGAAAAAGAACATTTTATACGTTCCCTATAAAGGAGAATGCAGTGGCATTTTTCCCAACCCTTAATAAAATGAAATTTTAAAATGCTAAGTTTTAGACAATGGTTTGGAACACAGTGCACTCTTCTATATTTACTCAAGTAACTAAGGTCTAAATCTCAGTGGACTTTCAAGTGTGAACCTTGAAACTGGGAAGAAATACACAATTCAAAAATTGAGAAAACTTTTTGATTTCTGATATGAGAGAAAGGACAGTAATCAAAAATAGAAACTCACCATCACAGACTCAGTTGCAGTCTGCTTCTTGGTCCAAAGACAGAAAACAACAGATCCTAACTGAAAGTCCCTAAGAGCATCACGACTTAGACCTTACAATTTTATGTTGGTTCTTGTACATCCACTGTACAGGATAAGTAATCTTGCATCATCTTAGCCACACACACACACACACAGTGCTTTTAATCCCAAAATAAATATGTAAATATACACATGTATGCATACAGTCAACTAGACAACAACTTATGTATTCACAAGTGCACAAGAGTAGTAACCCTGTTTTATACAATCATTAGGAACTTAACCATACATTTTCAGCTCACTTAAAACAGTAATAACCATATTTTTTTCTGTAAACAATCCAAAATCAGCCTGGATTACTTCTGCTTAGGTATTATACTAAAGGTCATTAGTTTCCCAGTAATTCTTTAATTTCGAAACTAGTTCTCCTTAAGAATTTGAAGTATGTCTCTTCTGCAAGTCTAAAGAGAGCACTGGTTTCATAGAACCCGTCCTTCATCACACTGGGATGGAGACCAGATAGCAGGCAGAAAGCTTAGCAGTGAGGCATGGAGCCAATTACAAAGCCTCCAAGCATCTCCACCCCTACCACCACCCCATCCATTCTCCAAATTCATTTTTGGGACAAAAAAGGGACTGGAAAAAACTGGTTTATATAAATTATTTCACTCAGGAGTTACAAGCTCATTTTTGCAGTATTGCAACTAAACTACAGCTTCAATGGCATTTGAACATTTTCTTATAGAAACTAACACCTCTTAGGAAAAAAGTAGCATGCTCAAAGTAGAGGTGTTTCCCTCCTTCTCATCATCCTTCCACCTTTCTCACTTATAGCTTTCTCCAGATCCCCTAATCATGCAGCTCTCCTTCCATTTAAGATACTGATAGCAGAGTTTAGAGTGCCTTCTCCAGAGAATATCTTAAAATAACACTTTACAGTCAAAATGGCCACTAGGGGCATGTCATTTCCGGCAGCACAGAAAACAAAGCGAGTTCTGTGTATGACTCATCTATTGAGTTCCTACTAAGGCCCAAGTCCCTGGTAGGACGCAGATGAAACGAACCAGACTGCTCTTGAAAAGCTCATACCCTAGCTGGGAAGGCAGATACACTGACCATAGAAGTGATCACAACTTAATGTCCCATTTGGCTTCTGCATATCTATTATACCCTCAAACAGCCACGTTTTTCAGCAAAGCAACTGCACAAGTCTTTTGCACATTATAACGTGAGTCCATCTATTACCATTTATATCTATCAATCTGAAAAATTTCACTGTATGGATACCTATCATCTCTGATCATGCTGTCTTCTACTTTCATAATAAACACTGTAAGATGACAGACTAGGAAACTGTCAAGAGCTGTGTGTAAATAAATGAGGTGGTAGGAAATGAGAAGGTAGACTTGGGGATGAGGAAAAGGAGAGTGAGTAAAGAGATTAAAAATGATCAAGATACATGCATATACTGATTCCCCCAAGTGAACATCACTATCTTGTATTTACAAACATGCGCTAATAATTAAAAAGGAGAGAAAAGAGTGGTATTTAGAGATGAGGAGCTGCAAGAGTTACACTGGAATTGACAGAAGTGAGAAATGCTGTCACTGAAGACTACAGTTTTAGAGGGGAAAACCTCCAAACCAGGGCAACAAAGGAACTTACTGTCTCAAATTAAAAAGTAAAGGAGGGGAGTGGCTGGGGTATGTAGCTCAGCAAAAAGACCCAGGGTTCAATCCTCAGCATGAAGAAAAAAATGCACAGACCTTTCTTTAAAGCACACAGCTAAGGGGGAAACTGTACATTTAATGAAACCACTGAATCACGCTACAGAAGTCACACCTTGGCCCACAGTGTTCTTGAGATAGCCTGACATGCCACTCATCTCATCTACTGCCCATTGTGACATCTACTGGGCATTGTGACATTTACTCATACACAGTGGCTCACTTTGGCATTTAACTGCTTTTGGTGGTTTAGTCTCCTCAGCAGGACCTTAAGCTTCAGGTACTGAAGGAAATACTGTAGTGCCTTGTATTTGTCTTGCTATTTACATTAAGCATAGCATCACTCCCAAGTTAAGCACCACATGCCTATTATCTCATTTAATATTCTCAAAAACCTTCAAGGGAGGTTCTTTTATTATTCTCATTTTACAGAGTCTGAAAAAGAGCCTTAAGCAGATCTAGTGTCACACATTCATGGGACTAGGATTCAACTCCATATGTCACGGATTCCAGGTGTTAACCATGATAGATGCAAACCTATATGCGCACTGAACTTAGCAGAAACAACACATTTCCTCACACTCACTCCTACCGTGTTTAATTTCCTTGGATGATCTTTGCATTTAGGATTTTTAATAAGCTATCACTTTTACCAAAGTCAGGTCTTGCCTTCTCATCACCCTAATGATGCCTAAGGTGTCTGTCCTAGAGTGCTTATAATGTAATTGGGTAAGGAGTTGTGCATTTCTGAACTGTTGCTTCCAATTTAGCATTTGTCATCAATGAATAGGGGATTAGCACCTTAGGTCTTTTATGAAAACACAACAGTAAGATATTGTCAAGGGACCGTGTTTAATTCATCTCAGTAGCCTCCATAGAACGTAGCAGAGAGCTGTGAGAACTACAAAGCCAGAGACATTTGTGGTTCGGAGCAACAACCAGCTGAATAATAGAGACTGAGTTTACACGTATGGCTTCCAGGGCAAAAGGGCAGCACATAGCAGAAAACAAGTCATTGCTAACCTGTTCAGAGTTAGTTTTCAGTTTTCAGCTTTAATTTGGAACAATGGTTTACTATTCTAAGAATCAGCAAAATGAGATTTCAAAGGTATCTAAAATGTAACAAACAAAAACACAGAAAAACAAAACCCATTTTTTTCTTTTTAGAATTTTAGCATAGAGAAGAAATTTTTAAAATGCTAAATTATTTCCTTTTTCCAAGTCTGCTTAGCCATTTACATAAAGTCAAGAACTATTTTTTTTTTTGGTACCAAGGATCAAACTCACAATCTTATACTTACCAGGCAGGCACTTGTGCTGCTGAACTAAACCTCCGGCTCTCAAGAACTATTTTTTTAACACTAAAGGATTTTTTTAACAAAACTAGACATATGCATATAAAAAACAAAACTGTATCCATTTAGTTCATACTTGGTTAATCAATGTTTTTTCCTTATAGCCAACTCAACTGCAATGCAAAGAATCTACAAATAAGTAGAGTTTTCATGAATTTTGTGCCCCAAACTTCACTTCAGTCAGTAATTATCTTTACTCAACATGGCTGGCTGTCAGGACAACTAATTTGAATTCAATTCCTCCTAGTCTCGCTTTCACTTTGTGCTCATAAGCACTTCAATGATTCAAAAGTGAAAAAGGACTCCAAAGTAAGACAAAAACGGGAAAAAATGAAAAGAAGGGTCTGAATAAATTGAGAAAGACAAAGTATCATTTTAAATTAAATGCATATCAATGATATTCTTTGCCACACCATCACTGGCAAAAAGAAATATTCTTCGTTATACATACTTGCAAACAAACCAAAGAATTTAACACATTCTCATAAACATACACAATTATTAGAAATCATTCATGCAAGGAGAAATTAGATTGTATCGATTCTGTGCTATCAAGTAATTTACAATCTGTCTTAGATGTCTGTGTTCACCTAAACTTACAACAACACAACAGTCTCAGTGGACATGGTGTGTCTCTGGAGCCTTGTCTAGTTTGGAGGCTGAGTCAGAAGAATCCCTTAAGCCCAGAGGTTCAAGACCAGCCTGCTATCTAATCAAGACTCAAAAAGAAATCCCAGCAGGTCTGGGTAGTGCATGCCTGTAACCCCAGCATCTGGAAGTCTGAGGGAAGAGGATGCCAAGGTTTAGCCCAGTCTGAGCAACTGTGAAACTTAGCAAGACCCTGTCTCAGAGAAGAGGAAAGCTGAAGATGTAGAAACAAACAAAAACCATGGACTCTTTCCTGAGTTTTATACATAATGTACTTTGCATGGCCAAGCAGAAAAAAACTAAAATATGCAGATGTTCTGTAGGTATACGAATTTAGCCAGCTAAATTATTTATATCTGATGAAAACAAACACAGGAGGTGGGAGTGATGGCAAAAGCCTGTAATCCTTGCACTTGGGAGAGGCTGAGGCACGAGGATCACTTAAGAGTTTGAGGCCAGCCTAAGCTACAAAGTGAGTTCAAGACCAGCCTGAACTGCATAGTGAAACTTTGTCTCATGAATAAATAAATAAACACAAACAGATTCTGCTTGTGTCATTTGAACACTGCAGAATAAGCTTACCAATTACAAAAGCTCACTGATCTATACAGCAGCCACACGTCTCTCTCCACACTGGATCTGACCATCAGTTTATCACTGTGTTAATTTGTTCTTGATGGAGTGAAGAAAATTTGAAGGCCCTATTTTGAAATCTAACCTTGATAGAGGCAAAAATGCATCCTTCACAAATATTTTAGTCTTCTATAATTGGTCACATTGATCTATACACTATTTGAGAATATTTCTACCTTTTTTGAACCCACCGACATTTTAAGTCTACACTGGGGCATAAGATAATATATTCCAAAAGCTGTTTAAGGTAAATAATGATAGTTTCATTGACCTTTTCTTAAATTTACCTCTAAAATGTCTGCAGATGTCCCAACTCTTGGTATTATTATACGATATTATATATCCTGCATATAGTGGCCTGGTCCATCTTCACCTTACGGCACATCTGCTTCAGCTGGGTTCCATACTTTGGTGAGGTGAGGCGGAAATCTACAGATGGCTAACAAAGCCTTTCCTGATCGTGCCCTGCATTTTACTGTTCTATTGGCCCAAACACACCCTGGCAGATGGTCCTCAGTGACCAATCTACAATTCAATTCATGTAGTTTTAATCTGGTTTAATTAAGCTCAGAGCTTACACTTCTATTAATAAGTTTATTTTCTCGACTTTTACCCATCTAGAAACATGTCTCTCACTTTCTTAGCCATATTATACAGCTTTATAAAGTCTCACTGATCTCATAGGTTACCATATCTTTACTTTTATGTAGGGTATTAAATCAGACCAGCATCTGGTCTGGGTAACCATCCCTTAAGTGTTCAGCTTTTTTACACATCTTCTTTTAAAACAAACAAAAAGGCCAGCCCTATCTATAATGTTTGTTTTCTTCTTTAAGCCAATTTTCTCTATGACAAATGCCCTATGGTTAGAAATACCATTTGAATAAGTCTTAGGGGTTCATCCCAATGAAAGATTTTTGAGCCTCTTTAAGTAAATAACCTTGAAGGATGAAAATGTTCTGAGGCAATTTTTTTTTTTTTTTTTGGTACCGGGGATTGAACTCACAACCTCACGCTTGCCAGGCAGGCGCTTAAGCCACTGAGCTAAATCCCCGGCCCAGGATGAAAATGTTCTAAAAATAATTGTGGTAATGGTTCCACATTTCTGTGGATATACTAAAAACTACTGAAAGCCTTACTTCAAATGCGTGAAATGTATGGTATGTGAGTAATATCTCAATAAAGCTGCTAAGAAAACTGAAACAGAAACAAAAATAATCCAGTTTCACTTCCTTTTATATATAAAAGAAATGAAAAAAAACCACCCAGGATTTAGTAAGTGATGAGTTCCCAGTACACAATCCCCATTGCTCCTCATCAGAATGGTTAAGTTTCAATGTCTGATGTTCCCATGCTGCAGTTCTGGGTTTCACTGACCAGCTGCTACAGAAGTGCAGCTCACTGCTGCTGTCGTTTCCTGAGGACTCATCTAAGCACAAATGAAGAGAAATGCAAATATATAATTTAATTCTATACACTCACTGAGCACCAATCATATGCCAGGAAGTGGGCTACAAATCCAGAGAGAAAAAGATGAGCAAGATATAAACCATAACTTTAATGATCTCATGAGCTAAAGTGAAAGCCAGAACCCTAAAAAGAGCTACAGTGGGATGGAGCAAGGGCTAGGAAGGCGATACAGAGAGCTCTGTGTGGATACAGGAAAGAGAGTGAGCCATTGCAGTGCTACGCAAGGCTCCAAGAAGGAACATTTGAGCAGCGCCTTGAAGGCTGGGTAACAATACCCATGGCAGGCGAGGTAAAGGAAGGCAGCACAAGAAAGGAGAGAGCAGAACAGCATGGAAGAATAAAAGCATGCACTCGGTGAATCTGGGAATGGACAGTAAAGGAAGAAATGGCTGAGATGAGCTGGAGGCCTGTTTACGGAGGACCACGTATGCCAAGGCGATGAGTCTGGACTTTTTCCTAGTGTAGGCAATACAGCGTCAGCAGAGGTTTTTAAGTGAGGGAATGACATGAACAGATGTTTTACTCCTATTTATGCACTGAAAGCCAGAAGGACAGCACTAGTGGAAATTAATCCATAAAATGACAGCATAGGCTGAAAATCTGCCCCATTGTCTATATTTTCCAGAAGCAATACAATGAGTTATGGAAAACTACTCAGGCAAAAACTACTGAGTAAAACAAAGTGAGAGTTGTTTATATGAAAAGTCTTTCTGTCAAGGGCAGAGAGAGAGAATGTTTGCATGTCTTTCGTGTGATACAGATTAAATCAACTCACTCAATTTTAAAAAGATCATTTGCCAATCTGTACTTAATTTGTTCCCAGCAACTTTTTATTACCTAATTTGATCCAAAAAGGATAAATTTTTAGTGAGACATAAGTTGGAGCATAGTATTGTTTAAATTGTTAAATTCAATGGCTTGCCAGAGCCTAGAGGATGACACTCAAATGGTTTCCTGAGACTTCTAAGACCTTTGTGATCTGCCCTGCAGTCCCCAACCTCTAGCCCACGCCCTCCAACCATCATAAACAGATCCTCTAATGGCCCATGTTACCCTACCCTTGCTTTCATCACCTTTCAGTCTGGTCTGGTTCTGTCCTTCACTCCACACCAAGACCCCAAGATGTGGCCTGATCTATCCAAGTCCAAGTGAATCCTCTCTCCCATCAAAAGCTACTCACTTCCTCAAACCCAGACAGAGCATTTTGCTTCCTTCCCCATGCAGACCCATACCTGCAGTGCCCCGGTGCAGTTAGTACTCGTCCATTTCCTTTCATTCTTCCTCTCCCCCTACTGTAAGAAAGCAGGCTCTGTAATTGCAGACGTTTTGTCTTATTCACTGTTCCGTTCCCAGCTCCCTTACATCTTAATTTGAATGACTGAATAAGTAAACTACAGATCCACTCTCAATACTCTGTGGCACTCAGTATTAAGATTTTCTGCCTCTTGTAACCTTTCCAAAATGACCGCAATCTCCAAAATCCTCACTGAAATCCACATAATAGGGTAGCTGTGCGGAATCCTCACTGAAATCCACATAATAGGGTAGCTGTGTGGGAGTTCTGCTTCTGACCACGTTAACTGCATGAATCACCCACTGATTTATCTTTTTGTAAATTCACAGTATCATGTCTGAAGTTTTCATCGAACAAGGCACATCTAAACAAAGAAATGTCAAGTGTCAGGAAGTTGAAAACAGTGTTTGTTAGACATTTATCAAAACCTGAGAGGAAGCTGATGATTCACGCGATGCTCCGTTTGTGCCAGTAACAGTTTTCCCCTTGCCAAACTTCCTCCCAAACAACCTGTCCCTCTCCCTGTCCTTCCATCCCTGGAACTCACATTTAATGTGCGTGCTCAATGTGCCCACAGTTCTGTACATTTTCTCATTTCCTCTCCTAAAAGTGTGTGCTGTGTCACACATACCCAGACCCAAGACCAGCTTTGGTTACAAGCAGCACTGACAAGAAGCAGTCACCCACACCCTTACCTAAGTATCTCCATTTTGCAGTGCTAACCTGCACCCCTGCAAATACTACCAGAAGACCCTAATATAAGAGTAACCTTACCTGCATAGGCTCCACCTACAGCATTTTGTCAAAGTGCTATCAATACTGCCAAAACACCTTTCCTAGAAAAAAAAAATTTCTGCATCTTCTCCTCAGTATGGTTTTCTGCTGGACTGACATTACCCTTGCTATTCTCTCCATTTGAGTATGTTCCTGTTCTGCTTTCATTTTTGGTTCAACTGGGACCAGAGGCCAACAGTGCTCTTACAAACCCTTTGCCATTTTGCAACACATCCACTCCCACTCCCTGGCTCTAGATCAAACCCCTTCTTGGGTTTTCTCTGTTGTTGCCCCAAGAGGCTTCCAACCTGTGCTCTGTGTTGCTGCTGGAGAAAATTCCAAGTGGGAAATGGGGGAGGGGTAGTTAGTCACACAGATACAAGCCCTAGGCTCAGCTGTACTCTCAGGGCTTTAATTTCATCCTGCTGCAGTGCGCAGGGCCACAGCCCCCAGAGCCATGGGCCTACACAAGAACAGGACACTCATTTACAAGGGCTGCTTGATTAATGTGAATAACCTGAAGCAAGGCCTGTGTTAAGAATCAGATGCCACCACCCTCCCAAATGATTATCAACAACATATATATGACTCTTCTACACTTAACTGGCGACTAACCACTTTTAGGGTGTCATTAAATCTACATCCTGAAGTAGTTGTAACAGAGGATTTTCAGTAATCCTTGGATGGGCTATGTGGGATCCGTGAAACTGAAATTTTATGAAAAGTGCTGGATGGACTTCACTCTCATAAGAGAAGAGCTTCCCAAAATTAAAAAAAAAAATACGACCCAACATTAAGACCAACTGCTTAACTACTTCATAAAAAAGTTGCATAATTTTTCTATATGAATTATTATTGGGTAATTATAAAAACAATACATGTTCATTGAAGAATACATTTTTTTCTTTTGAAACAGCATCTCCTATGCAACTCAGGCTGGCCTAGAATGCTGGAACTTCCTGTCTCGGCCTCCCAAGTGTTGGGATCATTGAAGACTCCTTAATCCAAAAACATAACCAAGAAAAAAATCACTCAGAAAGCTACCATCCCCAGATGACCATTGTGGACATTTGGATATTTGTCCATTTCCTGTTTTTTCTCTTACAAACTGGATTCGTATTGCTGATTTCTGATTAGTAAAGTGTTACAAAAGATGAAAGAGAAACTTTGGAGTATAAGGAATTTGGAGCAAGTGGTCAAAATTTCCATTGATTTCTAAGACATATCCAGCAAAAAATATTTATTAAGCACCTGTCAAGATGTGCATAACACAGTGCTCCAAAAGTTTGATCTTTTGAACATGAATTCTTAACCAAACTCTCATACAAGGAATTTAAAAATTCTAGGGATTTCTGTGTTGATTGTGGCACAATTCACAAAGGTCAACTTATAGAATCCATGTAGGTGCCTGTCAACATATGGATAGATAAAGAAAATGTGATATGGAAACAACCTAAGTGCCCATCAACTGAGGAATGGATAAAAAAGTTGTGGCATTTTTATACAATGGAGTATTACTCAGCTATAAAGAATGATCACATCAAGATACTTATAAATAAATGGACACGACTTGAGACCATTCTCTTAAGCGAAATAAACCAAACTCACAAGGGTAAATACCATACAGTCTCCCTAATATGAGATTTGATAAGAGTATATAAGACTTTATGGTA